>VZRW01010595.1:1288855-1398867 GCA_013398125.1 Aegotheles bennettii | reverse complement strand
CCGCCGCCTCAGGGCTGCCCCCCTCCAGCAGGGGCTGGGCGGGAACGGCGGGGCAGCGCCCCGGGCCCCTTCACAGTCCCCACAGACCCAAGGGACGCGGTCCCTGCTTTCCCCGGGCCACCACCCCGCGGTGGCGCTCTCCAGCTCTCCCCTCAGAGCGGCTCCGGTGCCGGGCGGGACCCTGGAGCCGCTCCCGCTCCGCTGAGGGCGCTGGGGCGGTGCCGCCATCGCCACGCGCCCCCCTCCCGGTGCGGAGCGCGGGGCTGTGCCCGAGGGCACCGGGGGCGGGGGCGGGAGCAGCGGCCCGGTGTGAGGGGCGGTGGGTGCCGGTGCCGTGCAGACAAACCCCGAGCAGCGGGAAGAACCCGGGTTGTTTGGTTCGGGGCCGGTACTGGGAGCCCTCGGGAAGCGGTGTTTGCTGTAAAGGGACACCCCGTGGCAGAGCTGCCTGCAGCGAACCGTCCTGCACCGGCCCTGCTCTCCTCACACAGCCGTGCGGAGCCACGCACGATCCAGCGGGCACTTCCTCACCGGCAATCCGGGCCAGGGCAAAAGCTGAAATCGGAGGCGCAAACTGCTCAGCTGGAAATCACTGAGGCTGTGGGTTTGTGCCTAAGGAACCCCTGTGCAGGGATCGGAGCTGTTTGTTCCCTGCGTGTGAGGCTGAGCCCCGTGAGCCCCCCCCGGAACCCGCAGGTCGCAGAGCGTTTGTCCCTCTGCTGCTGCTCAGCCCCTGGCCTGGCCATGTCCTGCTGCCCCCGGTACCCATGGGCACACAGAGAGGACCTAAGAGCATCTGGGGTTGTTCCCTGGCACATCCCTGGTGCACCACCACGCACACGGTTCCTGGTGTTCTGCTCGTGTCTGTAATCACAGCGATGTGCCTTTCTTTGGTCCGTGTGCTGCTAAGAAAGGTGCTCCCACTTCATGTTTTGTCAGCTGAGCTGTGGCCCTTTCACTGGAGTTATGAGGTGTGCCTTTGCCTTCAGTTTCTTACCTTCATTTTCAGGACAGCGAGGGCTCAGCTCCTGCCAAAGCCCACTGGTAGGAATGTGTGGTTCAGTGCTTTCTTGCATTTGAGTGATTGTTATTGCATTTCAGGTTGTACCAGCTCTCAGTGTATTGGTGTTCCACGTGGAGAGATTGGCCTTCTTCCTTCCCTTTCTGCAATTTTCTTAACACCATCAATGCATGGATGTAATTATATTAGCATTAAGCAAATGGTTTCTTTTAAAAGCCCTTGCAGTTGAGTGACAGATGCTTATGACTGAATCCATTTAAATACTCAATATAAGACTAAAGTTACTATTCGGGGACCTGCTTAGCATCCTGAGTACATAGTGACTTTCAAGTGGAAATGCTGTGGTGATCAGCACTACATGGAGTCAGTTTGGAGTTCTCAGGTTAGAAAATATACTATAATACTATGGAAGTTCAGGTGACACTTGCACTGTATGTCTGGGTGTAAATTAATCTGAAACTATGGTAGAATATGGATTAAAAATACTTTTACAGTAGTGTAAAAATTTTATTTTAAATAGTCTCTTTTTGGTAACAATTGAAAGAAGTTTTATACTAGCTCTTATTGTATTGTATTAAAGTATTTATAAAGCTATGAGAGCAGTATAAATATATTTAAAGCATGGCTAGAGAAATCTATATTGAGAAGTATGTTTTTTCAACTTAAAAAATTATACATCTATACAAATATACATCTATACATCTAACTTACTGAAGTTTTGAAGTATTTGTAGTTTTATTAAAATGGTTTCCCACAGTTAGAAAGACAATGCAAATATGATGTGCATGTATACTTAGTGTTAAGCTTCAAACCAGTCTGTGCTCTTTTACACCAGACTTAACTCTTAATTTATTTCCTTTATTTCTTCAGACAGTTAAGACTTATGAAGATGGGACACCTTAAGATGTGCCTGGAAATTAGTACTTTCTTCAAGGAGTTGAGCAGCTAATTAATAAAGCACGTTGTAAGAGGTAAGGATGAGCTTTTGTTAAATGGTGAGATCAGGACTAATTCCTCAGAGAGGCCAGAACTTCCCTCCTTATTAAACGTGACACTTCTCAAAGCAGTAAGTGCCTATGTTTAGAAACTAATCCACTTTCCAAATTACTTACACTCGATAATCTACCAACTTCTTCAGGATAAGATTGCACTGGGTAGTATTTTGATCTCAGTATTCTGATTCTCCCAGTGCTGTTTGACTGATAAGCCACAGTCTCCTACACAGAGGGGAAGAATTAGAAAAATAGTGAATTTTGCCTCTGTAAGCCTCAGATATAGGCTGGGGATTTACAAAAAATAAATACATTCTTCCTAAGCAGAATTGTTTTTTTTTCTAAATAATGAATTTGTAATGCTGGAAAATAGGGATTTATTAATGTCACGTGAAGCGATAAAGTTACGTTAATTAGAGACCAGACAACATAGAATCCAAGTGACTTTAATATGTAATGTAGAATATGGTAACTAAAATATAATACATAAAGCATATGTACATCAGATATGACATATATGAAAAATAGTTAACAAAATATGTTAAACAGCATATAAATGCATGTATCTTAGTTACATAATAAATCAGATATGTACTGAAAATTTTATTAAATCTGCTACTCAGATTTTTAAGCTGTACCTGCTTCACATTTCTTCCCAATTCTTGAACTTAACAAGTTTGCACATACCCTCTTTTTAGATGTGTATGTATACATTATGCACGTATATGTATATGTACCATGCACGTACATTGTCCACCCGAGAGTATGCTGGTCTGTGTCCTTTTCATTAAGTAGAACCTGGAATACATAACATTGTTCTCTCTTAAATATCCCTCAGTTTACCTGCAACTTTATTGTGTATCCTGTGCCTTTGCTGCAAAGTGTAATCATTTACAGTACCTCACCACCAGGCACTCCAACTTACTTAGAACAATGAAATATTGTAAGTGAAGCAAAATATTAGTGTAGGACTTGTTGCTAGGTTCACATCACTTAGATTTGACTGGAATATCTGGACATCATTGTAATACTTTCTTTTGAAAGGAACACTTACCTGACAGTTCATGTGGGTCTGGTATTTATTCCTACATTTTTTTCAGATAATTTTACTAGTAAGAGATTATTTACACTCCAGTTCTGTAAAGTGATGAGTGCCCTCTCCGTTCACAACAGTAAGTGGGGTTTCATTAAGAGTTCTCAGGTACCTGACACTTCATATCTGAAGCTTACATCTATGTGCTGAGAGTTCCCAGAACACCTCTGAAACTCCAGTCAACTCATAACATCAAGGACTGATGTCTTTAGCAGACTATAGCTTTTTAAAAATATTTTTTTCAGAACATTTTACTACATTTTAGTGAACCATGAGGGGGAAAAAAAAATCTTTCTTCCTCTTTGGAACTTGTCTTTAGCACAAAGGTATTGATCTTCTAATTATTATTCTGATCTTATGTGTGGACACAACTGGTCACTGCTTCCATGCCTGTAAAAACAGGACAGGAAACAGATGAGCAGTTTCATAGAAGGTGATCTGAAATTTTGTAGTCACAAAAGTCTCTGCAAAGTTTTTCATAATTCATCTTAATTTTCTGCATTATCCATTTAAAATTTAAAAAGCCATCTAATGCCAAAGGGGAATGACATTATGTTAGGCTGAAAGCAGACGGAAGGAACTTGTTCTCACAACTATACACTGGATTTGAAATTGGATATTGACGTGTAAGCGTTCATTTCACCAGCATGCCTTCACTTCCCGAGGAGACATTGCTCGGGAAATATAACCAGTTTAATCTGAAGATCTTCCTCCAAACTAGTTTACAGCCAATTCAATTCAATACGAACTTGAGGAGGTAGGTTTTCTTTTGGTTCTTTAAATGGAGAACGATTAAGCCCTGAAGATTTTTGAGCTTCCCCCAACATTGCACTAGCATTCATGCAACTCCACGGGGAGAACTAGAATAGACTACCCACAGGCATTTTTTCCATGGTGTGTAATGTAGATCCACAGTTGTTCTTTTCATAGCATAGATTGAACCCAGGACCTTTGAATCTCAGAGTGCAATACACTTACTGCTAGAACTTGGTGTGTCCATGAGCTCAATGACTGCAGGTGGATCATAAACCTACATGCCTCCCTGTCACCCCCCAACAGAAGAGCGTGCATGTGAAACTGTGGGATGTGTGTGTCAGCTCTCAGCCTACATAAAAAAATCAAAATCCTGACTTCCCTCTCTGCACTCATTCCCTGTGGCTTTTATCACAAGGGAGCCAGTATCCAGACATTGACAGTGCCACAGAGCCCAGCTCTAAGGTCGTTGACAAGAGCAGAAATAGTCCTACAGGGGGAAGGTGTTTGCTTCTCTCTGTGTGAAAAGCAGAGACCCCAAGAGAACTGGACACTTTTAATGCAAGCAGCAGGAGGTACTGGGCAGCTCTGACAGATGAGTAGGACTTAAAGGGAGAAGAGCAGCAGGAGGAGAAAGAAGACACCAGTTTGGGAGATAAATAATGTCTGACAAATCATTTGTTGCTCTGTGCCTGTAAGGCAAGAGAAATAATAGTTTCCTTTGAAATACTGTCTCCTTTGCTATGTGGCAGCAAAGTGACTTTTTTCCTTCTGTTGCCTTTTTTTCCCCATGATGTTGGTTACTCAACCTGAAATCCAGGGAAGAGATGTGCAGTATGCTATGGAGAGAGAAATCCTGCCTCTCTGCCACTTGGAGGCTCCGTGCACTCTGTTACAAGAGAGCATTGGTGTGTGAAAGTAGTGAAGGAAGCTGGTGTGGTGATTACAAAAGGAAAGGGATCAGTTGTGTGAGGAACACTAGTGTTTGTACAGGCTCTGTCTGTTGCTGGAATGTTAAACCCTTTGTTTAGTATTATTTGATTAGCCCAAATCTAATGTGTCATTTAGTATTTCAGGAAAGAATGCCTGTATGATAATCTGCTTGGCATTTCAGGCTTTTGTAGTTTAAATGGCAAAATCTTAGCAGTTGAGACATAGTTTTCTGCCTTGGGCATCTATAATCTGTATTTTTAAGGAAATACTTGTAGTAAATTGACTGCATTTTGAAAGCTGACTTGTATTGGCAGTCTTGGGGTGTTGGAGAGAGAACCTCTCTCTTCTTCATAATCATGGAGTAATACTGAGGAAGTGTCTCCCCCCATATCTAAGGGACATGATTTCATCTCATAGCATCATAGTCTTGATGCATTATGTGGGTTTTTTAAAATCCAGATTCTGCAAAATGCAGATATTATTTAAATACTGTGGCTATATATTCCTGCTATTATAAATGATTTAAGGTAGAAATCATCTTAACTTTAGGTATCAAAATGCAGGCATCTAATCTAAGGTATTTGTCTAGGAGCCTTCTGTTGTCAACAGAGATATGAAATATTTCCAGAGAGTCTTTTATCACCCTTTGTAGTTATTTATCTTCTGCTGCTTACTATAGAGAAAGTACGGACAGTTCCCTTGATGAATAAATCTAAATGAGATTAATTCCTCCCCACTTCAGTGAATTTTAGGAATAAGGTTCTGTACCAAGGTGTGAGTTGTTGAGTCAGGAAGTAATTATTTTTCCCTTGCTTTAGTCCCCAGCCTCCTAGGTCGTTGTTCTACTTTTCCCCAAGACAGCAAATCTCAGGGCAAAGACACAGTCTTTAGATCCTGAGACAGGATACTGGATGAGGAGGTTGGAAAGATCTCATCAAACATACCATGGCCAGGTGGGATCATTTGATCATCTGGTTCCATCTACAAAGCACAGATGTTGTTTTTGTAATTTATTCTCAGATTATAAAACTAGATTTAAACTGGGGTATGAAAATAATGACTGTTCTGTTAAGCTGACTCCAAGGATGCCACAAAGAATGAAAACTGGGTTATCATGTATCCTACCTAGTACTTTGAGTCTGGTTTTTAAACTGGAAAAAGAAAACTTTGTATAAGATTAAGTACAACCATTATCATGGATGTAAACACTATGTTTTCTCTCCTTAAAAACAGAATCAAAGAAGTTAATCTTTTTGACAGCAATTTTCAAGTATACCTCTTTATCATATTCACCATTTCTGCTACATGATAAATAAACGTCTTTGGACAATATAGGGCATACTATATTATCCTTCCTGATATTATTATTTGCAAGTTTACAAGATCCTTTTCCACAGGAAGTAAATCTTGCCATACTAATGTAACCTGCGGTTTAGAACCTTGTTGCTTTAAGGTGGTTAAACAGTTGCCATAAAATATATAAAACATTTCTGTAAAATTGAAGAAAAAATTAGTAAAATGGAAAACAAGTTTAGCTCCTCATAACAACTGCCCAAGTGAATGTTCATTCCGCACTTAAGCTGTGTTTTAAAAATATAGTGGTATTGTCAGTTGTTGTGTGGCACAATGTGACAGAAATACGCTATCTTTTTTTCTTAAACCTTCCAGTCATAGCCTGACTTTTTCCAAAATCCTACTGAAGGCTGTTTTCTTACTAAAAAAAAGAGACTATTAGTTACCACTCATCTGCAAACATGGCTTCGGGGGGGGTGGTTGTCAGGAGCTCCTAAAGATGTTAGTCAGTTACACAGACTAGCATGACTTTCTGCTGCAGCACCTCTGGTGGGATCTCTAGAGAGAAATCCTCGTTGAGTCTGACATCAATATAACGTCATGGTACTATGTCATGCTATATTACACATGGCAGGGGCAGCATCCATATCTACAAGTGGATTCTTTAGTGTTGCACCTGCAATATAAGCAGAAACATATTCACATATTTAATTCTGGTTTTTATTTAACAGTATGTTGTTGAAAGAGTGAGTGAAGGAAAATAGCTAAAACCAGAAACAGAAACTGGGTGCCATCAAAGTGCAACCAGGGCCAGATTAGCAATGACATCAGAATTTCCTTTTTTGTTGATTCAAAGTAAATAATGTTTCAGTCACAGAATACTCCAGTGCCCAGCATCAAAATCCATCTCTTCCTGGAACTCCAGTAAATCTGTTACTTAATGGGCATCAAGGTGTCTACCACCATAATACACGTTGAGAATACACGGACAGAGCGGGGCGTGCAAATGCTGTGAACAGTGCCATTGCCTTGAGTTGTGGCACAAGAAATTAAAGGAGTCCCTCCACAGCCAGATGCCAGCTCTCACTCTAATTTTGTTCTGTTTTCACAGTTCAAGTCACAAGTCCCAATGTCACTGGACTGTGCACATCAAAGCTACAAGAGGTGGCTCTTTGTGGAATAGGAAATGAGTCTTCCATGCAGGTAAGGGCTAACGAGCCTAGAGTAACCTGTCAGCTTTGTACCATATACCATCTGCATCTACCTGTGAGTGTCTTTTTAGTAAGACTTTTGTCATTAAGCTTCTGAATTTTCATGAAATAAGTGAAGCATTCCCCAGAGCCCTCACCATTCCTAAAACTAAGGTAATGATTTTTTGATGGTTCTTGCCAGTAATGCAGCTCAGTGGTTTCCCAGCCTTTTTGTAGAGGAACTTCACCTTGAGGAACTGAAGGTGGAGATCTGTGATCAGTTCTGCTTGGCTTTGGTATTCTCCCACCAACTGCAGCTTTTCCATTGTCCCCTCTACCCAGCCCAGACATCTCAGCCTTTCTTTGATGCTCTCCTGTTCCCTTCCCGTGACATGTCTGTCTGCTGCTGGCTCAGACAGCAGTGACACTAAAACTGAGCTAATAGATTTGGACAGATCAATCTATTTCTCTCTGGTGTCATTCATGTGTCCTCTTCCAGGCCCAGCAGAGCCCTTTGCCAGGGCACATCTAAGTGACTTACTTCGTGTCACTTAGGGCAGACAGAGGAGGGCAGCCTGACTGATGAACAAGGCAGGGCATCCCCATGAGGGGTATGTTCACCAAAATCACCACTGTATCAGCAGGAGCTCACTCTTAACATGTTCTCAGTGCAAGTTCTTAAGTAAAAGACAGCTATAGCTCTCTTACTATCTTTAGTTATCCAGTTTTTATAAATGGAAGACACCTCTGTACTCCTTCAATACTTCAGTGGTTATTCTTACTCAGAAACTCATGCTTAAGGTCTCCTGTACACCACCAGTCTGTCAGCTTCCCTAAGCAGTAGCATAAACAGCTCCCCAGTTTGTGCCATGGTCCAAGTAGCTGGGAATAGCTGCATTCCTGCCTGCTTCTGTGACCCAGGCATGCTTACCAAGCAGGGAGGTGGCCTAATCCTTCGAGAATCCCAAACACAAATACTGCAGTGGTATTTGGCAGGCCAGCACAAAAATTTTTGATATTCAGAAGCTTACTGCAGTTTATTTTCTTTGATCTGAAGGCTGTTTTTCCACTGGTTAAAAGGGACTGATAGGGACTGATGGACCAGTTTGCCCCGTGCAGTCCAGCCTGAAGCTGCCGGAGCATGTCCAGCTCCTGGCTCAGTGATGCAGCGAAGCAGCAGGACTGACAGGGGAGCTCTGACATCTACTGTCCAATCTCTGGCTTCCAGAGCTGGGTACCTCACCTCTCTGTGTTTTTCCCCTCAGGCACTGAGGTCCTTGCTGCAATGTTTTACATTACAGATATGTTTCCATGGTTGGACTTTGTGTGCTAGGATTGACAAGGCCAGGTCAACTGCAGTGAGGAATTTATCAGGTAAACTCCTGAGTTGTGTCATTCCTAAGATATTTTTGCTAACAAGCACAGTTTCTTTGCCATGCCCAGAATGCTTGCCAGAAATGAAAGTTTTGGCACCTGGAGATCCCCATGTAACCTGAATGTTGGCAGTTCCTGAAAAAAGCAAAGAGGTTTAGCACGTGCCTGGAAAAATGAGATGAAAAGCTGCTAAGTGCAAAAGCTTTCTTGAACTGTTTGGATTACTGTGGCTTCGTTCTGCTGAATGTACTCTGCTGAGCTCCCAGTATGTGCCCTGTCTTCAGAGAGGTGTTTCTGTCAGCTTGTGAAGCTGTGTGGTTTGCAGATCTCTAAAGCCCCATCTGCTGTGAAAAATCACACCAAAGCCCTGTCACCCTGGTGAAATAAATGTCACAGCCATTTTACAGTGAGGTAAGGGAAAGATTCAGAGTGGTGATTTGCTCATTCAAAATACTGCATGTCAACATCAGAGTTGGTAACAGTATAGGGGAGTTCTTAGTGTGCATCCCCCCTGGGACATGCTTCTTGACAGCTCAGGGGACAAGGACAAGAGACAATGCAACAGCTCTGGTAGCAACTGTGAGAAATGTCCAAGTGTGAGAAATGAGATCTCACCTGATGATCTGAATTGCTCTGAGTTCAGAACTCTTTCTGTAATCACTGAAAAATCTGAAACACCCATGAACATCTTGGCCTTCACGAGAGTACAGAAAGAGTGGCACAGCATTCCCGTGTTCATGTCCTGTTTGTAGCTGTGTCACCTGCCATAGACTGCCGTGTACATTATTATGGTCTCAGAATGTTCAAGCCGGGAGGGCTTTGGTGATTGTATTTCTTGAGCAGTTGTTTCCTGGAGCAGTGTGGTGTCAGCAGGCGAGCACAAGGTGGCACAGCAGAGCAGTGCAGCAGCCCCAGGACGCGGCAGGGTGGCAGGGCTGGCGCTGGCTGCTTGGGCCCTGGCAGTGCAGGAGGGCGCTGCAGCCCGTCCTTCCCGAGCTCACCATCCTTAACACCAAATCCAGTTCTCTGGCAGAGTGTCTGACTTTTTAATATTTCCTAGGCAGCTCAGCCATTTCATCTGCAGATTCCCTAGAATTTTTAGGCAAACATCAGCTCAGCCTTCACTGCATTATTTAATTAACCGATTCCTTCTAGCAGCTCCCCTTTTATGATGCAGTTTTCATGACATCTCAGCTGTACCTGCAGATTACAATTGTGGGATAGTCTCAGCAATGTCCTGACTCTCAGTTCTTTCCTTCTACAAGCACATTTGAAGATTTTTCTTGTTTCTGTTTTTCTTTTATCAGTTAATTTCTAAGCCTCGCTGTACATGCTTTACATTTTTCAGTTATTTTTCTTTTTGCATCATACAGTTTTCTAGAGGTTACCTAAGGGACATTCTAATCTTTTGTTCAGTGCAGCAGAGCACAGCCCCTTTAGGGCCAGAAGGGATTTGCAAGATCAGTTGCTTCTGTGCCTAAAAAAATCTATTTTAAAATGTTTGATGTAGCCTTTGCTAGAGAGAAGAGTGTCTTGGGAGCTATTAATGTCAGGGGCAAGTTAGAATGTGGGGCCACTAGTGCCTTAAGGGCCTGGGATGAAGAATCCTGTAGTAGGATATTATAAGGTTTTCCTTCTGTCATCTGAGGCAAAGACAAGTCAGTGATGTCAGCCTCAGAATGGAGAATGATTAGATGAGGGAAGTTAACCACATATCTGAAGGACAATTAGGCTAATACAGACTTCCAAGCTGGGAGAAAAACCTGCTGATTGCAGTTGAAGGGGAAGAGGGGGTGGGAAGAGGAAAGGAGAGAGGGGAAGGGGAAGGGAGGGGGGGAATTCTAAATCAAGAAAGACAGGAAAATCAGGACTGGAAGCCTAATAACAGCATCAGTTAAGAGATTGTCAGACATCCTAATGTCCCCCCGCCTGCTTCCCCTTCAAAAAAAACCCAAACAAAAAATAACCAAAACCCACAAGCTGGTGAACTTAATTTAAGTAGTCACTGGGGAAGGGAAATTGAGGCAGGCTCTTTGCAAGAGCGGTTTCTACCATGAGGGAAATGAGGGAATGCCCTGAAGCATTCTTTGTCTAGCCTGGCCATTGAATTGCTGTAACCTTCATGCTAAGGTTATTTACAGTTTCCACTTTAGCATTTTCAGGGAGAGCTAATTGCTCCAGCTGGTTGTGTAGATTAGAAGTTAGCTGGAAATTTTCTGGCGAAATAATTTTCAGATGGGGAATACACTACTTTTTACAGTTTAAATATTCTTTGTGAAAATTCTGGTTTACTGGAATAAAAAAATCCTTCCAGGAAAACAAGAGAAATGCTTCACTGCCTAGAAGATTAACCAATTAGTAGAGCAGAACTGATCATAAGCAGCAGGCACAAAACAAACAGATAATCTGTCTCAGTGGTCTGCCATGGAGATATTCAGAAACTCCCTTCCCATGAAAAGTATGGTTTTAAAATACTATAATCAGGAATTGGCCCAGTTTTTTAAAAACAATATTTTGCAGGAAGGGCTTTAATTTACCAGTCACCTCAGTTTCTCAGGGCATGTATCATTTCGGAATAGTGCCTTAATCACACTGTTGCAGAGGAACAAAAATAAGTACTATGATTTCTATTCAGAAGCACATTTTGCAGGAAATTCGCTTGGATTTCAGTCCTGCTAAAGACTGACCATCTGCACAGAAAGAGTGCAGCCATTCTGGTGCCCTGGGAGTTAAGAGAAACTCCACACAAGGGCCAGAGGATCTTGATGTTCTAAGTCAGCCCTCTATGTAATAATGTAACTCTGAACACCATGCATTTTTACTTCCTTATAGACCTCAGATTCTCAACCTGAGTCAGAATGAGCTTTAGACAAGGAAGAAATCCAGTGCATACTCCCTGTTCTTCATCAGCCTTTATATGCCACTCTAGAGGTCTCCAGAGGCCAAAGCAGTGTTTCCTGGTTAGAGCAGATGTTCCTCCATAGATCCAAGGCCAGCACTGTACTACAGATTTTGCTGTGATGCAGTTATGCACAGATCAGCATGCTGAGTAGTGACCTGACAAACACTAGCATTGCCAGAAGCCACTCGTGTAAAAAAAATGATTTGCCAATCCCAGGGAATCAAGAAGTTATACTGTAAAAATGTTTTTTTGCTGTTATAAGCTACATCTGCCTTAGAATGCTGTGTCAGCATAATATACTGCATAACATTATAATACAGAATACCTGTGCTGACAAAGCGTGAGTGTGGACCTGGCCTAGACAGAGCCTCTCAAAACATATTTTGCTGGAGAAACAGTCATGTAGTGCTAAATGTGGTCCCTGGTTGTTCTGTAGTTCTGAACAAACTATGCAGATCAGTTTGTATCTGTGCCCATAATTCAGTGACAAACTGCAATGTTAGGCAGGCTCTCTTCCCTGCCTTTCTTAACTGCATCACATGTAGTTTACCAGAGACCAGTGTTTCCCCTACCTTCATGACTATATACTTGTTTTGGATCTTTTCATGTCTGCAGACCTGTACTAAAAAATTTCAGACCAGAAGGTGAATTAGTGGAAGTATTTTGTGAGCATGTGAACAAATGGGGTTATCAAAATGTGATACAATAACTGATATATTGTATAGAAATTTATCTTCCTTATTTATGTATTTTTTTCATCACAAATGGCTTGAATAACATCCTTCTAAAATGTTGTCTCAGACAAATAATGCCTGAGCTCCGTTGTGCTTTTGTAAGTGCCCAAGTACTTCTCTGCAAGTTAAAATATCATCACATGCTCAGTGCACTTGATTATGGGGCGGGGGCAGACCCTCAGAATTTGTCTGTAATCTCTGATTCCAAACAAAGTTTGAAGTTTTGCTGTTTGCAGCTTGTTCCCATTCTCGTTGTCTGCTTCACAGCTCACGTTCAACCGCTATGTCAAGGTCACAGACAGTCTGAAAATCAATTTTCTATGCCTCCATTATGCCTTCCTCAACCTTATTTCTTTTCTTATCTCTCTTCATGAAAGAGCTGCCTTCACGGACCGGTGTCTGATACATGGAGCAAGTTCACATGTGCAAAATCTTTGCCAAATACGAAGGCTATAATAAAATGGTCTGTAAATCATCTCCTCCCCTAGCTATCATGAGCCTTTCAGATTATTTATGTTGGATAGTCATTTGAATCTTGTCAGTGCTGCATTGTGCTGCTGTTGATTGAAATGGTAATGAATGCAATACAGTCTCTCAAATTCTTGAGTTTTAAAAAAAGATATCATTGACAGGCAATCAGCAGCATTACAATTGCATCTGGCTCATTGATTGCTGAGTACAAGCTGGCTGTGTCAGCAGGGCACAGGCAGTCTGGTTTGCAGTAAATCCTGTGTCATCTTTGTGTTGTACATCTGTGGTATATTGGCTGACTTTGCTAAAGTTAGGGTCAGCAAACAAGGCCCTAGGAATCATTAGTAAGTACTAAACTGTTCTAAGTATGTTACATTTAGTTTTCCTGAGCCAACTCCTTTTCTTTTGCTGGGGACAGCCCACTATCCTGCAAGTCACTACAGTGCTCTTCGACTCAAAATTCTCTCTGTTCTCATATCCAGACTGTGTCTGCATCTGGTCTATTCTATGCATAAAATCCTTTTGTCCGTATGGCTAAGGCCATATTCATGTTCTTTTCATTTTGCTCCCAAGGTATCAAGATTTCCCTTTCCTTTGGCCTTCATAAGCACGGTCTTGCCTGTTCATATCTACTCAGAATGTTGCACAAAGATGGTATTTTTTGTCTGGTTACACTAACCCAAACAGCTGTCACTTTGTGTATTTTCTCTCATTTTTCTTACTCTATAACATCTATCATTTGGTGGTTGACCTCCCTTCCAAAGCTTCTGAAGGCCAGTCTCTCTCCTGTAAGCTGTATCCTAGTCTACGTATTGATTCTCATTTATGATTAGTCAACAATACCAGTCTGCATTGTCTCCTTGTTATGTTTCCAAAGAAGAAATTTAACATTTTGTCCCATGTGGCTTCTTGTGCTTAGAAGTCCATCCCTAAAATTCTGACACTGGATGACACTTTCATTTCTGATGGGCGCTCTGGTGCTCTCTCATTGTTTTCTTACACTCTTCCATCTGTCTCTATCCATCTGTGGATGTTTGCTTTGCATTGTAATTTCTAGACATCATTTCTAGTTCTTTGGAGTACAGACCCAAAACCTAATCTTTGTTTATACAGCACTTAACATGAGGGGAGAAGGAGGGTAAAGGGGACAGACGTCAGATATCCAAGTCTGGAATATGTGGGCATGGCAGCAACAGAAATCATTACATTATTTTGCAAAACTGAAATTGAAATGGATTCTTGTCTGGTTATTCTCTATAGTCAACTAACCTTGATACTATAGCTTACAAAGTCCTGATCATTTTTACCTCTCTAGTATATTTATAAGGCCACTTATTGTGGTACTGTTTAAGTAGTAAGCAACCATGGTATAGATCTGTGTGAGTTTTTGTTAAGGTTAACTGGAATGGAAATCTTCATGAAGCAGTGATGTGTCACACAGAGGAACAAGCTTAGTTTTCCATCTGGAAAAATTCCAGATTTAAAATGAATGCTTACACTCTCAGGAACAAATGAATTTCACTTCCTCTTATTGAAAAAGGCCAGACAGAGAGAAATAGAGCTAGAGCGAAATTGCCAAGTGTTGCATACAATTTTATTGGCTTCATTTTGAGCCAAGATGAAATAAGGCAAATCCTTCACTTTTTCTGTCATAAAAAGTGTTGGGTCATGTAGAGTTTTTGAAGACATAAAAATTAAATGGAACCATTTTCAGTTCAGAAGTTCAGCTAAATTGTTGACCCTTCAATAGAAGAAGGAGATTGACTGGGGCAACCTCTTTTACTGGGGGAGAAATGTTTTATTCCAGGAACACGTGGGAATGGGCCCATCTCTGTACCAGAACCCCTCTGTCCAACAGAGGGAAAGGAATGCAAAGATAATAGCAACTCCTTGGTGCCAGGCTCACATGCACTGCTTCATGGGAGAAGTCTAAAAGTTCATAGGTCTCTCTAGTGTCAACTCAGAGGAGTTTTCTGTGCCACTCTTGAGAGGAGCTGAAGCCTGTCTGAGGTTGTGGAGCCCACATGAAGAGACTTTCTGACATGCTAATTTTTCTGAAGAAAAAAACTGTACTATTAGAAAATTACACTCTCAAAGGGGGTTATTAGCAGATGAAAAGCCTTGCTAACAAAATTCTTGGTTTTTTTGCAAGTGCCTGTTTCAAACATTGCAAGAAAGGTAGACTGAGGAAGCCATCTGTGTTTCTGGGGCTTTAAAAGCTCTTGTGATGTTTATAGGGCAGTTCTCTGATAATGCCTCTCTGGAAGGGAAGCTAAAGAGAGCAGGTAGACTCCATGAGAAGCTAAAGAGAGCAGGTAGATGCCATGATCAGGTTCAGGCAGTCCAGGTTTGAGGTTTGGTGATAGGTATCCAAATTACAGTGCCACCCAAACCAGTGAAAATTTGACTATGGGAAAAACACCTCAGTCATCAGATCCTTGACCTTAGTCTACAGTGCTCCAGAGACAGCACCTGGATTTGGATCCAGGCAGACTGACTAACAGTAACTGCAGGAGAGGCTGAGTTAGGACACATACTGTATCTCACCATCAGACAAAGCTGGCTACAGTGTGTTTGGCACTTCACTGGGACCCACAAGAGCTCCAGGTTCTTCACCAGCCAGGGCTATTGGCAGCGTTGGCAGTTGGATTTTATCTTTCTGGTCTTCAGCAAAGTCAGGCATTGAGGATCCTACTGTGCAGCTTCCCTTTACAGCCCTGCCAGTCTAATTTGTTTTGTTGGCAATATTGTTGGAATATTTTCTTTAGTTGACCTTCGCACACCTGGTAACAGTGTTTCTAACCACAATTCACATATTTGACCTCCTAACAAACAGCCTAAGCATTAAAAATGTATGAGGCCCTGGTGCGGGGGGCAGCTGAATGGCTGCATTAGCACTGAAGCTGAATTATTGATAGAAAGGATGATTTTTGCTTTCCTTTTAGTATTGAATAATAGATTAAAAGCTGCACAAAAAGATTCTTTTCATTACTCACGTAAATTACTTGTTCAGTTAAAAAGAGTGAGGAAAACAAATGAAAAGTGCCCTGGGGTGGCAAATATATTAGAGTAAACATTTTTATGTTCTAAAGTGTTTATTAATTTTGGACGTGTTTTCCAATAAATGTTTTGATTTAACAGCAGTAATAAGGAATGTGTTGTATGAGGAGGTATATTTTGTATGTTTTGTACTGAGGAGATATAAATATACTTTGTTTTTTTCTGAATGTAACTATGATACTATCAGTGAAATTTATCAGTAGAGAACAACTCATGTTCTGTATTAGCTGGTGCCCATGTTAATCCAAATAAAAATGTTATTTAACAGTTGAAATTATCAGACTGATTAATATCTGGTCTATAATTACTATGATATTGAATCCTTCTGTCTTCCTACGTGTGATGTGCTGCACTGAGATGTCACCATCTGTGTAGCTCTAGAGAAATAATAAGTTGGTTTGATTTTGCTTTTCCTATTTCGTTTGGTTCCAGTAAAAATCACGTTTATGTAAATCTTTTCAGGGATTAATAATCTGTTTGGCTTTCTACACTGCCTTTGGCTATCAGATCTCCTGGCAGGTTATTGATGTACCCAGCAAGAATCCTGTTGCAGATTTCTGTTAAGCAATCAGCAGCAGACTTACTGAAGGTATTAGATTACATGCTTGCCCTTAATTTTGAATAGACAGTTGTTTCCACATTTCTGCTTGTGTACTCTCCTGCAGGGCTGGATGATGTTGACTTTGAACTGGCCAGATCCTTTTCTATCAGCCTTGACATTTTTTCAGCACAGAGTCAGCAAGTACCTGGTAGGCTGACTGAGCAGCTTTCTACTTATATCCCTTTGGCAACAATTTGAAAAAGAGGAAGAAAGAGCAAGTTTCCTTTAACTGAAATTATACAAATTCATTTGTTACAGCTTCTACAGAAAAGTGGGAATGCAAAATAGTGCATTTGCATTCTTCTGTTGGTATTTTCTTAGCCAAAGAAACAAAAGTAATGCAGCTATTGGTGTTTCTTCATATAAGTATCTCAAAACATTATGTTTTAGTCATATTAGTTGTTGATTTAGAACCTACTCAAATCTCTGGAAAAATCTGCATGTATCTCCAACAGTCTTTGCAATGTCCATTAATGGGAGGCATTTCATTTCACACAGCAAATCAGGATTAGATTTATGCAGAATTGTCCCTTTTAGCAGCCACACAGGCTTGTTTCCTTACACAACCCTAGCTGATACATAATAAGCAATATTAACGCACTTCTCAACACAACTTTCTTGCATGACAGTCTTCAACTATCCAGCTTCAACCCCCGTGCATTTTCAGATCACGAGTTCTCAACAGGGTTGGGGGGGTTTGGTGGATTTTGTGACACTGGAGACTGTCTGGCAAGAAGAGAAAGAACACAGTCTGAGTTCACTGTGAGTAGGCTGCCGAGCAACAATCTAAGGGTAAAACAGGAATATGTACCACTAACCTACTTACTGCTGAAGGTCTCCATATTCCATTATTGATGAGCTGTTCTACTTAATGCCCTCTTTGCTGCCTGCAGTTAGTTCAATGACAGGATGATTTCAACTATTCCTTCATTTCTGGACTAATGTAATTAGAATTTCCCTGTTTTATAGTCTGACCCGATGGAATATGTACAGCTGAAATATATAGGCTGAGTCAGAATTTTGGATCTATTTTTAAAATCTAAATTTAAGTACTCAAGACTGTAAATTTCAGTCTGCATGGTCTGATAAGGTCTGTAGGGAAAAGTACTGATAGTGCTAAAGTCTTGTGCTTTGAGCTTGAAATTTAGAACTGATCCATTTTGGTAGGGTGTTTTCTAAAAGACAGTTTCTGCAGGATTCAAAAGTATTGGCATTGTATTTTTGGTTCTTATATTGTTAGACAAACTCCAGCAATAGATAATGAGTTTCTTTGTTAAAGAAACTCAATTGCCTCTGACAAGCTAAAAAGCAAATAGTAATCCCAATAAAACTAAGGTTTTATTCTAAGAATTTCATGTTTTTAGTGTATTTTAAAAAGATCTATTTTCAAAATTTTTCAAAAATATGTCATGCAGGTAACTAGAGAGTTACATCTTAACTAGTGTAAGAGACTATTTACATTGCTGAAGGAGGTGATTTTAATTTTGGAAGCTAACTTCTTTTTTTAACTGTCAGGGCTGGGCATCTGTTAAGCATAGCTGTCAGCCACACATGGGGTGGAGAGGAGGGGAGAAGGAAGTCTTCCTTTGCTATTTTTAACACTGTTGATGATGTAAAGACAGCTATTTGTCTGGACTATAGTAAGTTTTTGTAAGTTTTACAACCCTGCTATTTAGAACTGACTGAATGGCTGTATAGATTTAACTTAATAGCAGCTTCTTAGAAAAACAGGAAGGAAAAGCAGTGAGTCAGTCTGGGACATGCCTTGGTAAACACCTCAGGGTAGGCAAAGGGTAAATGCCCAAGTTATTTCCTTTGGGCTTCATAACTTCTAAGTTCCTGCCAGATCAAATAGCTTACATTGCCAGTGATGAGACAATAGATCACAAGGGCTACAAACTGTGGAGCAGATTTTATGTTGAGAGATGAGCTCATATTCCCCCCCTCCTTTTGTAGGGGAATAAGTGTTTCCTACAGACCTCTGTAGAGTGCTGAAGAAGCTAAGCCATCCTTGACTTTTCTGGTAGGTGAAAAGCTCATGTTAAGTTAGGCATTCTGCAAACCCCTCTGGGGTTTAATATACTTCTGTTTCTTTTCAGACACTATGCTTTTTTTCTAACACTAAATGTTAAATGCACCATCTCTGTGTGAAGACTGGCAGGTCTTTTTGTTAACAATTATTAGCAGGAGCCTGATAGAGTGAGTCACAGATGTTGAATACAGACAGATCTGTTTGGATAATGATGGAAAACATACAAGATGCTACTAATGTTACTGGACCTGCTCTAAAGGCAGGTTCAACCCAGAGGTAAATAAAAATATGGAAGAACATGTGCAGCTGAGTTTTCTGCAGTAACACTTGGGCTGTGCCCAGCAGTGCACTGAATGGAGAAGACAGTACTCTTGTGTCATCTTTCTATCTCTCTGTTTCAGTCATTGATGTAGGCTGCTCTAATGTTCTTGTTTCAGATCCTATAGAGTTGCTTTGCCAGCTGGAAACTGGCCAATATGAATGTGTGACCCAGAAACATATTCCCTTTCGACACAGGCAGTTTTTGGAGAGAGGATCCACTGGATTTCCAGTCCTTAGTTAACTTAAGAATCTGTCCTGTGATTTATTGTCATCTTCACTGCCCCTTAAGGTTGCTTACCCTGCACTTTATCAGAAAATATAGATTCACTGGCCTGTTTTCATCTCATAACCACAGCACAGGCAGTTTTGTTGCCCTTCCTCCCCACATCCAAAAATTAGGACACAGTCTATTGTAAATTTGCATGTCCATTAAATGATGTGAACATAGAAGGGGGTGGAGTATATGGGAAATAAGGCGCAAGGATTCCTGACTGCAACACAATCAGCTGTGCATGGCATTCTTCTTGCTCCTTACCTTCTGGGGGAAGGAAATGGTACTTGATAAAGGCAGATGATGAACACAGTTATAATTTGTGTTTAGTAAGCATTTGTATTCTTGCAGATGAAACAGTTAAAGGGCCATTACATCCTAACAGCAGATCTGCACAGTATGTGGACATCCCGTTTTATTTAAAAGATTAGAGTGCCTGCTTGGACTAGATGATCCTTCAAGGTCCCTTCCAACCCCTAGGATTCTGTGATTCTGTGCTTAGACATCATAACAGAATGATTTGTTGCATTTTCAAGTTTCCATTTGCATCTCCTTCAGAAAGTCACTTAGAAGTTTAGAAGGATGTAGTGAGCAGGATGAATTTTTCTACATTTTATGGCTAAAATTTCTAATAAAAAGTTGGAGAAGAAAGAACAGAAAGTGGTATCATATGACACCTCAGTTCCACTAGCCCATAGCATACTGCTCTGCTTTCATGACCTGATGAAAAATATTAAAATACTTGTGTTTCAAGGAGAATTGTTAATATTCCTGTCATGTGCATGTTTGTGCATTACTTTGGAAAGATGACTGTTAGGAATGTGAACATAACCCATGAATGGTACACAATGGTGAAAAGGGGATGACTCGTTATTTCACAGAATCCAGGGAGTAACGGGCTCCTGAGTATTGATGAGGCAGTAGGTGTAAAGTACGTAATGTTTTTCCCATACAATGCAAAATTAAACTGTAGAATTCATTAGCACAGAATGTCATAGACACTAAAAATACATATTGGTTCAAAATGTGATTAAATAGCTAATGGAAGATAGGTCTGTTTATTAAACACGATGGCATGAACATTGTTTGCCCTTAGCTTAAATAGCTTAGTACCACTGATCACCCTATGTTTATTCTCTTCCATAAGCATTCGCTCCTGGTCACTACTGGGGAGAAGGCAAATGGGGCTTTCATCTGGTCTAATATGGATGTTTGGAATATTCATATAAATGCAATTTTTTAGTGTCAAATTTATTAGTAAATTATCCATCCTAAAAATCTGTCTATTTCCCTCTGTCATAACTGTCTGTGTGAAGAAATTCCAGAATCTTGTCATTTCTGTTACAACTATCTGTTAGAAATGGATCTAAGCTTTCATCCCTTGTAATATGGGAACTGCACAGGTAGAAAAGTGAAGAAAGAAATTAAAGTTACAGCAATGAACTTTTCTGATTTTTTGGATGGATAGACATATTTTTAATCTCACTGAGATGGATTTTTCAGGCATGCCCCAAAACCACAAAGGATTATGCCGTGTGTCAATTAATAACTTAGTAGAATTTTTTTCAATTGATTATGCTGCTTTGGATATTTATGTTACTGTAGACGTCTGCCTGTGGAACTAAGTAACTAATTCCTGTGAAGGGTCAGGAATGTCCTGTCTGAAAGCAGAGTAAACCAAGGTTTTTAATGTTCATGTTGCTTTACTTGATAATAGTTAGGCCCTTAATCGACTTAAGGAGATGCTAAAGAAAGATCTTTTTATTGTAGGATTTTTTTCCACTATGAAGTGGTTTGTATTGGGCCATTATTCGTCATTGTATTATGCTCAATTAAAATTTTCATGCCTTTAATTATAACACTACGTAGATCACTGTGTCATATGATGAGTGATAAATTGCTGTTAGGAGAAGTTTATTGATTTCTATTCTGTGGATGGTTGCCATATGATGTTCTCATTAGATAACAGGATACTTTCTATAGATTTCCCGAGCTAATTAAATAAAATGGGTACTGAGGCAACATCACAATGCCTACAGGTCAGGTTAAGGATGAGATGTTCTCACTGCTTTCAGACAAAGACACATATAGTTAAGAAGAGTGCAGATATACCAGTAGCAGCAGAAGAAGGTCTAGAAGTCCCTTCCTGGAAGACCTTCCTGGAAGTCTTGCAGCTTTGTATCCAAACAGCACACAAGAAAAGACAAAGGGGAGTGGATAAGGTCCCGTTCTCTCTGCAACATCTTTCCTGGGGGCAGCACATAAAGATAATGCTGCTTCTAGCAATGTTATCTTCAGGCCTGCAACAATTCTGCAGAAATGAATCAGTGCTAAGAAAGGTGAAAGAGGCAGCAGAAGCAGGGCAGTAGCACAGAATTGTGAAGAAGCTGAGTCTGATGATTAGTAGTAAGAAAATTTGGCACCACATCCTAATGGAGAGTGCTCAGGGTCTACAACTGCCGAAAGGCAGTTTTCTTTAAAAAAGACTGGTTTGGCTGAACTGATTTTTTACAGCCCAATGGGGAAGCCAAGTCTAAAACATATTTAGGAATCCTGTCTTCTTTTTTCTGAACAGTAGTTTGGTGCCATAGAGTTGCATATAAACTCATATCTTCTGAATACATACTGTCCCAATTTCTGTTAATTTTAAATATCTTTTTATAGCATTTTTCAAAAGCTTCATGAGTAATTTAAAAAAATAATAAAAGAAGGTCAGTGGTAGTTTACTAACCCACTAATTCTTGTAGCTCAACATTAGGAGGTCGAAGTTCATTGCTAACAAAGCTACTGTTGTCTGAGTCCTTCTAGGCAAAGAACCAGAAAACATTTCCAGGCTAATTGGAAGCTATATGAAGCATTCATTCTTGTAACACATGTAGCATCCCATCAGAAATCACGGTGATTAACAGTGCATTTATTAATAGAACCGGTCTCAAAGACTGAACAATTCAGCTGATTTGAGCACTGCGATTCTTGGGCCAAAGTCTGTGCCCACTTTATCCCACAGACATGCTAGCATGAAGAAACTATGTGGTGGCTGAGCAGTGAAGCAGATTGTGAGACGGGGATGTGAAAGGATGGTGCATGGCCGGTGCACTGTAGGGAACAGTGCTTTTCAGCAAATCACTGCACGGAGTCAGACGTGGCCAGTGGGTTTGCAATTACAGTTAATGCTCCATGATCCATGGGCAGTTACTCAGGCTGTGGATTAAGCAGCCTGTGCACTCAGGGCAAGCTAGGGTGCCTCACAATGTAAATGTGTGGGAACGTACTGTGTCTGCTGTTGTGCTCTCCAGAGTGTAGGTTTGTCTGGGTTTCTTAGCTGCTCTAGCAGGCCAGGCCAGATGGGAGTTGTTCCATGCAAAAAACTTTTGGTCCTACTGCAGTGCCCTTCTGAGAGCCCATATTATCTGTGTTTTATCCACTATCCAGGTCTTCCCAGCCCACTGAAAATCCCAAATAATGGAGAGCTGTCAGCACTTGAAGAAACCTATGCCTCATAGGACCACAGAAACAGAAGTTGTGCTGACTGGGGAGGACCAACTGTTTTGCATGCTGCCTGTGTATCCTGGGCATGTGCAGGAAAGAGGTATGTGATCATGAGAAGTGTAACAAAAGAAGTGCCTGTAGGATAGCTACATTGTGCTGCCTAGGTTGTTGCCAGTGTTTCACTAGTAGGTTTCCCAGATACCAGTACTTCTTTAAAATTTTCATTGCCCTTTTTAAGATTGTACAGGTTGTAACATGCCTTTAAATTCCTTCCTCAGTGTCAGCTCAGCTACAGTAACTGCAGCTCAGTGTAGGAGGTCTGGCCACCACCTCCGTTTTGGAATCATATCAGTGGCTTCCTGAATTGCCAAAAGGGCCATCTGGTATGTGACATTTATCCTGTTCAAGCCAAGTGGTGCTGGCCTGCAGGGAATTGTGTTTCTCCCTTTGCTCATTGTTGACTTGCTTGGTTCTCAGTACAGGTGAAGAGTAACTCAGCTCTTCCGTTACTGTTTCTCCCACCCTTATGCCCCAGGCCTGTCCTGGCTGGCAGTAGTAAAGTACACAGCTTCAGAGTGCATTTCTACAGGAGACTGGTTGCACCTTGCAAGAATTTTTCTCTAAAGCCTTAAGTATATAACCAGGGTAAATGTAATGATTTATTATTCACTGTTGCCTTTCAGCATTCAGCATCTTTCAGCAGATTTTTATGTTTGCTAAATGAAAAATCATAATTACAGTCTCTATCCAGCCAGGTGATTTATGTACATTCATTTGAATTGCTTCATTTTCCATTCCTTTTGGCAGACTATAAGGTATAATGTTTGATAAAGAAATGGAGAAATTGCTTGTTATTCCTTATTTATTTATTAATTTTGCCAGCACTGGCTGACAGTATGGGCAACCTGGAATTTCAATCCTCTAGCTGTAGAGAAGCCAAAATACAGCTGAGGTTCAACTCTGCTACTCAGAGTTAGGCCAAAAATAGTATCCTATAATAGTTACTGCAATTATAGACTTCTTCATTTTCTCTTTAGCAAATAAAGGAAGATAGCATCCCTCCTGACATAGGTCACTTTTCAGCTCAGGGAAGAATCCTACCCTACTGATCTAGCGAGGCAGAACACAGCTCAGTGCAGCATGAGCATACACAACATGGGGATTGGTGAAATTGATTTCTGAGGAGTCGCACAGCTATTAAGAGCAGTATCCTATCAGTTTAAATCAATCAACATTCCTAATGGTGTTTACTGGTTGTTAAGCTGAAAATGAACTGCAGGATTTGACCTTGCAAAATTACAGCTTCCCTAAAACACAATTGAGGTAGAGAGGAACAGCAGAATGGGAATGGTGTTACAGTAGACAGTGGTGACTGATAAGGGGTAGAACCAACCTAGAAAGGTGACCAGAAAGTTGGAACCTTCCTTTTCTGGTCATGAAATGTAGAATTTTTGGAGGGCTCAGAAGTACAATGCAGAGCAGCAGTTCATAGTCTGGGGTTACTACTAGTCTATAAAACTTTTGAACATGCCTAGCAAAACAATTGAGAAAATAAAGAGAAAAACATACATTTTTCCAAGAAAACAGACAAAAAGTAGGAAAATGGAAGTAAAGTATGAACAATTGATATTTAGACTAAATTTTATTTGGTTAAATGAAAGTTGCCTGGTCTCTGGTCTTCTTTTAAGAACCTGCTTCATCTTTGGAATTTTTTTAGTACCTCAAAGACTAAATGGCCTTTTGATTAAGTAAGTTTAAAACATGCTGCAATAGAGACCAGTCTTACTCATGAAACAGTAAGCTGCCCCAGCATTTTATTTCTGGATAGTTTGATGGCTATTTAACTGTATCACTGTGGGTCAAGGCCATTACAATTTCTATATACATTGATGGGTACCACTATCTTTAATAGTACAAAATGTGTAAGGTTCAGAGGTCAAGGGAGCAATCGAAAGAATTCCTTTTAAGTGTCTGTACATATGTTTACCTCTATAAAATCTCATAACATAAAACCTTCACGTTTCTATCATTTGCATCATACAGCCCTCAATCAGCAATAAATGTCATTTTAAAATGAAACTTCCATTCTTAATTTGCGTTCCAAGGATTGCACTCAATCATACAGTCTAGCTGTCATCTCCTTTAATAACCACTGAAGGGAAAACTAACATACCTTTCTCTAACAGAAAAATTATTTCTTAGTTTTATTACGTGACTTTTAAGTATAACAGCTTTTGAATCATGAAAAAAAGCTAAGTGCTTTTTTTAAAATGGTAAGTATGATTCATTAGGTGTTCAGAGATTTTACAGATTATATCTGAAGAGT
Organism: Aegotheles bennettii; assembly: GCA_013398125.1. Taxonomy (NCBI): domain Eukaryota; kingdom Metazoa; phylum Chordata; class Aves; order Caprimulgiformes; family Aegothelidae; genus Aegotheles; species Aegotheles bennettii. The sequence continues at coordinate 1,374,011 of VZRW01010595.1, read as the reverse complement.
ACTTTTGAGAGCTGAGATGATTCGAGCACTGCCTTGTTATTGATTGAAGATTTAAGAAATCTAGCAAAAACGCCCTAAATTGCAACTCTGCTTTTCCCTGGCATCTTTTTGCTATCTATGTAGTAAACTACTTCCAAATACCTAATCACTATTACAAACTTAACCTAACCAACACTGCCTTGATCAGATAGACTCACTGTAAAAACATTCAGTTGTTGTTCCAGAAGCTGTAAACTTGGGGGTTTTGCAAGATGTATTTTGTAGGTGGTTAGATCACCATCTTAATTATAAATGGGTTTCAGGGAGTTGGTTACTATAGCAACAGTCTACTTGGTGCTTTTTTCAGAGCAAAATCCAACTTGCCTGTATGTTCGAGGGAAGACAGAATGGATAAGGAAGAGAGATTGAGCTTGTATTTCTTCAAGAGCCACAAGTTACAACATCCTCTATTTAAAGTAGACAGACAGGAGAGCTGTTCCTTTTCCTCAATGCGTTTTCTAATGCTGACAAGCCCCATTTGATGTTTGTGTAAAATACAATCTTCCTTTATTTCAGAAATGCAGCTGCACTGGTGTTAATTAAAGCTAACACCCAAGTGAATATTTCCTAAAAGTGCAGCTGAAAACAGGGCACAATCTCTCTCAAAAAAACAGAGCTGTGAAAATTTCTGATGCAGTGTTTTGTCCAGTGTCTCCTTCTGTAAATAAGGCTCCCCCTCCTTCTTTAATTAGGTCATTGATTTCTCTGCAAACATCTCCCTGGTTGTCTATCACAAACCAGAAGCCACAGTGGCTTAATTTCCACCCCCCACCCCCCACCCCCCCGTTGGCTGTGAGATGGAAAAATGTAACAAAGAGGTTTGGGGGATCAAAAATCCTTAGTCCTGCCTAATCTCAGGTTGTGATTCTCCCATCCCTGTGTCCTTCAGTCACCATCTGCAGCTCTATTAACAGGACCATAGCACAGAACTCAAGGCTGTGTTCTGTGGGTGCTGTTGGAGTCAAACAGAGCTTGACTGGCTTTCGTAGGCATGGCACTGTGGGTGCTGTGCAAGCTTGTCTGTTCTCATAGTGTGCTGAGCACTTGATTTTCATTTTGTGCATAATCATTTACAACACGCTGCAGGTTGGAATTTTGTAGAGTCAGCAGATTTCCTTTGCAGAGTGAAACGGGGAGGAGGCGAGGAGCCTGTGATAGCAAAAAGGCCAGATCTAAATTATGGCTGCGCTTCCTTTGTGTGAAATTCCATTCCCAGCTGTTCCCCACTACTTCAGACTCAGACAGTGAGATGGGGATGTATATGAGTCTGGGGAGGAGGCTGCCTGCCTGAAGAGGGTTTTCCAGGCTTTTGAAGGTGGGAAGAATTGGCAGGAGGTGTCAGCTTGGCAGGCATTTGGGAAAGGGCTTTTGCAGTAGTCTCTGTGGCCAAGAAGGAGCAGAAGGAATGTACAGCATGTGAGAGGAAAGAGTTGAGCTTGTTTGGGGCAAGTTAGAGGGAAAGTTGTCATGAAGGGAAAAAGAGGTAGATTTGAAAAGGAAATTACCACAGTTAGAGAAGACTAGTAAAGAGGAGATGGGTCAATACAATCTGCATTTTCCTACCTTGTTGTCTGTTGTGAAATGAAAATTGTTTGATCAGAAATAAGGACAAGGAGGACCTTCCTTTTCCTTGGATCTCCAGTAATCTTCCCTGTATCTTGACCTGCAGGCTGACAGTTTCCCCTTAGATGATATAATCACCTCAAAGGAGAGGATAGCTGAGTGTGGGAAGAGAGAAAGTTGCTGGCTGCAATATCATGGTATCATTTGTGCAGTTGTCATCACTGGCTGCCAGTATAATTAAGTGTCACAACACCTTTTAATCTTTACAGGAATGGGCCTGGCACAGAGCGTGTGGACAGAGGCTTAGATTCCATGCCTTAATCCCAAAATAAAATCTAGTGTACATTTTTGCTTCTCTGTCCTGAGCTGTATTGCTGTCCAAGAACTGGAAACAACTTTCTCACCTTCAAATGTTGTAAATGAGATGCAGTCTCCATGATGTGAATAGCATAAGAAACTCACACCCCAAATGCATACAGCCTGGCCTTTCTTGAAGAACTGGCAAGGAGAGTTTGGCTAAAGAGAACAGCTTTCCATCAGACCTGATGGGGAACCACATCCATTTTGGACCTTTCCTTAAAAGAGTGCAGGCTGCCTGTGCTACTGTTCCTGAACACTGGTTCATGACAACAGTGCTTCATGCCTCTCACTGTGATGGTCATTTTTTTTGCTCTTACTTTAGCCAGATTTAAAATGCTTTGCTTTGGGGTTTGGTGGGGTTTTTTTAAGAAAAAAAAAGCAGAGAATCTACTGGTGCTGAGGATTTCTGTGTTTTCTATCTCCCTGAATTGTCAGTCTTTGTTTACACAGATACCCCAGACTTACATCCTGATCCTCTGCCCTGAGTATACAATCACAACAGTGTCCATAATCTCCCGAGTGTTGCCAGGCTGCAAAAGGGACAGTGCCCATTTTGGGGATAAATAGATGTCAGGAAAGGAGAAAATTCAAAAGGAATATTTTAGAAGTTTTACAAAGCAAAATTGATACATATAGCACAACAGACATCAGATTTTAAGAGGTGCCTTGAAAGACAGACACTAAACAAACTGAAGATTCATAACACAAAGTAGAAGGGCATTGAAGTTCATATGCTTAAGTGAGTTTGGAAAAGGGAGCACTAAACCCAGGCATCCAGGAGGAGCCACTGTCTAGCCCAGGGCGTGCTGGTTGACAGAAGATGGGAGGTTGGTTATTTCAGGTTTCAAAATTCCCCATTTGCCCTGTTTCTGACACGCCTTTGCCAAGCACCTGCTGCAGCCCACTGGCAGAGGTAGGATACAGCCTTGTTTGGAGGACTCTGTTTCTGCCCCTCTCTGCATGTTCTGATAGGGGAATAGAACTAGAGATTTTACACTTGAGGTCCAAAAAGCTGAGGTTGCCAGGCTCTTCCTCCTACTCTTATTTTAACTTGCTGGATGGTGAGTATAAATGCCATCGGATTTGTACAGAGCGTTCTCGAGCTGAGGATGTGCTCTGCATTCGGTGCCTATGACTGTACTCCAGATGGGGTGAGATTCTCTCCTGTTTGTAAGAAGTAGCCTGCTCTGTAACTGGCTACTGTCTCTCACTTCCCCCTTCTTCCCACCCGTATGCTTTCCTGGCCATCACAGCAAACCAGAAGTAAAGAAGGTTTTCTTCAGAATGGCGACAACTGATTCATCTCTTTGTTTAAACAAATGGGGTGATATTTGGCCCGATCCCATGATGACAATTATAAGGTCTTTATAGCCAAACTTCTATAGCTAAAACCTGACATGTATTTTTGCAGTTGTCAGGCAAGACACTAAGCCTCTGAATAAGCAGGTAATTTGTTTGCATTCTGCCCTGTCTTCTCCCCATTTCTCACACAAAGACACTGTGTTTGTTTCATATGCCCTGCCCCTCAGCCTGTGCTGCTGTCCACAGAAACTCTTTTTCTTTTTTCCCTCCATCACCAGCCCCCTGAAAATCTCAAATTCAAGGCAGAAGGTGACTGGGAGCCAACTTCTGCTCTCAGGGTTAAATCTGGGAATTGTTCCCCTGGCTTCAAATTTATGCTGGTGCAATGAAGATGAGAATTTAGCTTTCTGTACTGTTGCCAACAGGGGAAAAATAGAGTCCTTATATGACTGTATCCATGGAAACCATCCTACTGCAATAGCGGATAAAGCAGCAAATCAATTTCTTCAGTTTTAAAATGAAACACATTTAACATTGTAGTGCATCTGCCATTTAGGGATCATCTGTGCTGATAACTGTGTTGAAAAACCCTTCTCTCGCAAATAAGCTGGCAATAACATTTCTTCCTCCTGGTAGAATTCTGATTTTGGGTAGAATAAGCATTAATGACAAAGTCCCATGAAGACAGTGCAGTGAGACAGAGCCAAGTACAGAAGCAACAATGTTTAATGAAGAAGAAAATTGTTTAATTTAGCATTTAGCCCAAGTATCTGGGCACATGATGACTAACACTCAAATGTATTAGCAGAGGCAGTGCCCTGTCACCTCTGTCTCGCTGCTCTTTGCTTCTGTGGTACCATGTGTGACAAACAGTACAGTTGTACTTTGTGGTGCATTTGTCTGAACAGGAGCGTGTGTGTGCATGTGTGGCTGGTGGACTGTCAGATGAGATTTCAATATCTGGTTCAGTGCAAGATGATCTGGGCAACTCACATTATGAAGGTGTATGTTTCAGAGCCAGAGGCATTTCCAATGCAGACAACGTGCTGGCTGTCTCTGCATTTTATTGCTTCTACATTCCATCATGTGAGACTTGAGAGAGGACCTCTTTGCTGTGACATGGGGGGAGCATGGAAATGTGTGGATTTATTAGCCCATGCTTTGAATGTGTTGCCATACTCTTTCCCTGCTGTGTGCAGAGGGATTCTGCCTTTTTTCTGCTTTTATTTTTCTGCCTTTTTTATTTTTTCACCTGTTAAGACATCTCTCTGGCCATTTTGAGAAATAATACCATAGTTCATCAGAAAATTACCTATATGCAGATAAGGCTCTGCTTTGCCTTTTTATTAAACCCAAATACTGCAGTCTGCCTTTCCTATGCCTGGCAGATAGAGAAAGATCTGTCTGGGAGAAATGCAACCTTATTTAAGACAGAGGGAATAAAGTTGAACCAGAGGGGAATAAAAAACATTACAGAAATTGCCTAGACTGCAGGTAGCCCTTTTGTTGGTGAGGGTCAGATACGCAGTCCTCTGACACTTTGCAGTGTCTAGGCTGTATTTTATCTGCTTCTGAATCTCAGTTCCTTGATAACAGCAATCACGTATGCCATACTGTCTTCTTTTATCTACATCTGCTCTATCTATTATGGCAATCCCTCCTTGACTGACATTTATCCATTTTTTCTGACCTGGAGGCAAGCTTATTGCAATGCGCTCCTTTTATCACTGAAACACATCCAAAAGCTTCAACTGGTACATAATGTGGTAGTTCAGCATTTGAATGAAGTGAGAACATATTGTTGGGAACACACGTGGTTTTTGTTGCTACCAGTTAAAGGAAGACATAGCTCAAACCGTGTTAAGTGGTAGAAATGGCTCAGTTGTCTAAAACGCTGCTGTTTGCAGAGGGTGCTTTCTACCTGTGTCCAGTTGCTATGACATGCAGTGCTGTCTGCCTGTTTGGCCAGTTCCAAAGATTTCAATGGTCATGAAAAGCCATCCCAATGCACTGCCCTCGGACAGTGTTCTCTTGTTGAGGATGAAGAGTTTCCTGTTGGAAAACATCCAGTCAAAAAACACAAACTTCTGCAGCTTGGTTTCCATGGTCCATAAATAAAAAAAACCTAGGAATCCTCCTCATATTCAGGGGACAGACTGCATTCACTTCCTAAGTCCTAGACTTTTGATATCGAAGAATTCAAATTATGCCTTTCATTGCACTTCCTGCTCGTAATTTGCACCTTCTACATAACCTTTCTATATCCCCGAGTTAGGATTCCATTTGCCACTGGGTTCATTCACCATCAGGGTTCAAATTCCCAGAGAGATCAGATATGAGACATTTGCAAAAGTCTCTCTAAAATGCCAAGCAAGGGACAAATGAAAGAGGAGCTGGGACTGACACTTCTTGCACCATTCTTCATCAAAGTTGTGTATCTGTGTTCATCAGGATAGAGAAGCCCATGAAACCAGGCATGGCTCAGGGGAACCCTGCACATTAGTCAGAGCAGAGAGGATGGGTTCATTTGTTGCTGTGGGTACTGGGACATGTGGAGGTGGGGTGACAAAATGTGGAGGTTTTAATGGCTCTTGATACCAGCTTTTCCTCTGCCTCACAATAAATGGCAAGAAAGTTGACCTCCTTCCCAGCTCCTCCAGGTCAGACCTGAGAGTCCATGGGAGGAGCAGGGGCTGCATTGGAGCTACTTATGCAGCATTTGTTCTGATGGACAAAGCTGGAGCCACCTCTGGATCTATCAGTTCTCTCACAGCTCCTGAGTGTGGCATTTTAAAACAGTGAACCTTGGAGCATTCTTCATGTTTAAGCTCTTAGGGTTTGCACAGTCCTGTTCAGTGTAGGAGTGTTTCTTGATGATGTCTGTCTCCATGGATTCAGAGGTAACACCATGTTTGTATGCTGCCTCTCTTACACTACCACCCCCATGATTAAGATCCTGAGTCATCTTCAAACAAAAATTAACATTTCCGTCAAACCTGTAGGCCATCTCCCCAGACTTACATCCTGATAGATACTGGGTGAGAAAGCTCAGCCACATGGCAATGTTTATATCTGCCACCACAGCCACTTCTTTTAACTGTGTTAAATGACATTTTAATTATTGTCTAAATTGTTTTTCTGTAAGAAAATGTAACAAACAGAAAGCCTGTAGTGAAATGATTCCTTAAAATGAGACCACTCTTCAAAGTCATTTTATGAATATGTGAATTCCATCTGTATTTTAAAATGCCATTCATTTTACAGTTAGAGAAACCTCTATCAAAAATCAGCAGATCCCTTTTGGAAAAAACCTGAATTGTCTTCTCTGTGGGACTCAGGTGGTGGCATGTGGACTGTGTCACATTCCTGACCCTGGGGTGATGCCGGTGCTGACACATGGTGGCACATAGCAGCTGCTATTTGATGCAGTGCAGTAGAAAGTGCCCCGAGCCCAGTGATGTCTGCTTGTGATACGTCTTGTACAGACACAGTCTGTTGCCACTTCTGACAGTCACAGCAGCTAGGACTCCTTGCTCCATTTCTACCGGAAAACAAGTGACTCCTCAAAATTAGAATCCCTTTGTGTGTTTCTAGCCTGTGAAGGCAGGGATATTCTTAGACATACCCTGTGGATTAATATCCATAAAGAACTAAAAATATCAGGCTATTGCATGCACTGATCTGCTGTTCTAACCCTAAAAAGCTGTGCCTAGGACTGGTTTCTTACATATCCTAGCTGTGACCACAAACCTTTTATTGCCTGTACTGAATCTTTTATTTCAGAAATAATGTAATAGAGGCAAGTAGTTCTAAGGACTATGGTGTATCCTTGAATGGTGAGCTCTGCCCCAAAATCTGGTGGCACAGGAAGGTTGCTCGCTAGTCAACATTGTTTGCAGCATTGTTTGCAACAGAAGTGGGAAAAAACAAAATCACCTCTTTTGGTAGAGGAAGACCTAGTTCATCGATGAACAGGTTTAACTAGACAGTGTGTTAGAAAAGGGTACTGGAGACTGATATTCTCTACCCTTAACTACAAACCTCTGAAAAATATCCCTCTCTGCAAGGGAAGACTTGTTAGTCGGGAAGAGCACTTTCACAAAGATGTAAATAGCAAAGAGGGTGGCTGAATCTCCCAAGACTTGAAAATGTGAGAGTGTTTTTGCCTCATGCAGAAAGAAACACTGTCCTATTTAGTTTGTGCTGCTGTGAGCAACAAGAGCCAGGGAAGTGTTGTGGTCCCTGGGTCCCTCTGTTCAATAATGAGCTGCTCCTTAATTCTCTACCCTGGCCCTTGCTACAGCCTTCTCTCCATCTTCCACCATCTCCAGAGGCTCCTTCTCAGAGAGCCAGGGCTGGGCAGATTCCAGCCAATCTGTCAGATTTGGCAGGGCACATAATAGAGAATTTATACAGGTTTTATCCTGGTACAGATTCCTCTCAGCAGCTGGAGAACAGAGGATTTCTCAGCTGGCATACAGCTAGAGCAGTGTGTACAGACAGTATCTGCTCTGGCCTGAAGCTTTGTGTGACAGACAAATCTGAACCAGCACAATGGCTGTGTACTTGAACAGCTTCTTCTGTCGTACAGCAGAGGTGCTTCTTACCCCGTGTCAGACACCAAATTCTGGATCTCCCTATACATAAGTGTGCCTTGAGGATTTTCAAAAGCTTGAGGTGCAGCACAGACCCTATAACCCCTCTCTTGGGAAGCCTGTCAAGCCTTGCACATGGAACCTGCCTTGGCTTCAGCTCTTGCTGTGCCATAGTGCTGTTTGACCAGAGACCAGCTACACCTGCTGGAGAGAGACTGGGGGCTTGCAACCCTCTTAGGAAGAGCATCCTTTTGGTACACTTAGTAGCAGCAGCACAGTAGTGTGGGCTTTCCCTTGTGCCTGAGGGCCCGCCATGTGTATGCAGCTGCAGGATATGGTATCTCTGTCTGCCATGTGACTTAACATCACAGATCTTTGGCTTTCTTGTGTGACCCCCTGTGTAGCAGCTCACACATTAGGACTCCAGTAGAGAGCTCTGTCTAATACCCAGTTATCAGGATAGAGGGGAAGCAGGGCATCATTTTTATGCTGTCATTACACAGTAACAGGATTTCATGACCTGATAGTGATGAATCTGAGCTGAATGCTGCCTGCAGTCTTGGGCCAGGCAATCATATCCACAGTGTTGTTCCAAACATGACAGATCCTGGAGTGGGAGAAGGAAAAAATTTCTGTGCTCCAGATGGTGTAAGAACTTCCACCTAGGTGGAATCTGGGACTTCAACCTTTGCATAGGACTTGTAAGACTTGGTGAATGTGATTACCTGCTATACGTGGCTCCTGATTTGGGCAGTTGTGTAATTTAAATTCTGATTACTCTTAAGTACCACGCTAAACTGAAGGTTAAGAACCATGAAACCAGAAAACTGAGGAACCCTGGGTATATATCAGACTGTGGTGCCACATGTGGCCCTCTGATAAAAGGGAACATGTTTAATTTCAGATTTCCCATAAGCACTCACCTCGACACAGGTGTGTTACTGGTGGGTCCTTCCTGCCACTGCCGTGTCTGGGGTCACTGCCTCTGGGTGAGGGGACAGAGTGCTCCCTCCAGCCAGGCCTCTGCAGGGGGTCTCTGCATAACTCCATGGCCCTGGGCTGTGCTGCTTGGGCTCCTGAGGCTGCAGAGAGTCAGCCAGAGAGGCAGCCGTGCTGTATGAAGCTTGTGAAAAAGTAGCAGGTATGTCTGAGCAGACAGAGTTAAAGAGAGGTAAAAATGTTGGTCTGCTAAGAGTTGTAGCAGGGGCAGAGTCACCTGGACTGAGATCAAATGTAAAGTCTTTTAAATAGGAGAGTGCTTGATTGTTTAGCTGGGCATATTCAAAATTTATCTTGCTTCTATCAACCTCATCTAGGATTTTCCCCCTACTTTTCTGGTCTTCAGAGCAAATTTGCTCCCCATTTTCATTCAAATGATACAGACTGCTGGATTGGAAACTGGTCTCGTGGTTGTATTGGTTTGTGCTGGGAATACTGGAGTGTTCTGGATTTTGGGCAATGCAGTTGCATTCGTTTTGCAACAATAACTTGTTTTTGTACTGGGACATTTTACGAATTATATTGTTCATTTCATTCTCAATGCATTTGTCTTCCAGGTGCTTGTTTTCATAGCTAATTTTCAATGATGCCACTTGTGTCACACAGTGCTCTAAGAGCTGCACTATGTTAGTGCTGCTCTCCACTGGTGTGGGGCTGATGTAGCTCTGGAAGCGTCTGAGAGTGAGAGGCTGCAGCGGTTTGTCACAGGAAATAGAGAGAGAGTGATACATGGGTTTATTTCTGTCCTCCCTCTCCAGGGGATCCAGGAGTGAGGTCGCAGCCGTCTTGTAAGAGTAACATGATTCTACTTCGTGATTATCATCTAACAAAGGGTTTTCAGAGCTCTGGGAGCCACTCTCTCTGTTCGGCTTTTCTGGGAGTGGGATTTTATCTCCAGATGTCTCACATCCTTCTGAAATTGTCACCTCCTCGTTCTCAGTTGAAGATGTTTGCAGTTTGTCTCCATTAGCCTGTGATTGTGGTGCATAACTTGATGCTCTGGTGGTTTCCACAGTCCCAGGCACTGTAGGTAAATCCTTGTGGTGACTCCCTTCCATTCCTTGGAAATCCAAATCAGATGTGTTAGGGCAAGGGTCCAGGCTATGGTCTCTTTCAGCAGTGTTTACTGAAGAGGCTTGGGTTACATGTTTGCTTTCATCCAAAGACACGTGTAAGTTAAATGCATTAGATTCTTCCTTGATTGGATTCTCCTGCTGAGCTTCTGTGCTCACCTTCTGCTCTGGACTGGGGCTGGGTGGGATTGATGATTTTTCTGGCTGTGACTGAGGACTCTGAAGAGAGTCAGGGGAGGAAATGAGTCCCGCATGTTTTCGCAACCAGTTTATTATCCCCATAGTCAGTGAAAGCTCGGTATCGCAGAGCTTTAGCAAACATTCTTTGCCTTTCCATGTGCTGTGAAAAAAACCCTGACTGATAATGTCTAGAGCTGGTTGGGAAGCCATGTTCTCCTCAGCTCCAACATGAAAGCTGTAAATGGACAAGGGGATTTCAATGGCTTGTTCTGAAATGCTTTCAGATGTGCACATATCATCATCTAGGACTGGGTTTATTTTGACTTCATTTGGGTCATAGAAGAGCTCATAAAGGGCATCTCCACTGTAACTGTCTCTTGGAAATCTACCTGGGACCCCAGGGGTCTGAGCTTCCTTCATTTCATCATCTTGTCCAGGAGAGAATGAATCATAATAGCCTTCATCACTTGTGGATGTGGATTCCTGGTTGTCACTTTTTGGTGTTCCTGTTTCTGTGGAGCTCTCTTTGGAATTGTCACCATCTTTATCAGGTGACACTTGGGGGTCTGTCAGAGATGCAGCAGCCTGACTTCTAGCCTTTTCCACATCAGGACTAGGTATCTTCAGTACCTTCTTATCAAATAGAGCACTCTGATGTAGCCTCACCGATTTGTTGATGTTGTCCCAAAACTTTGCAAATTCAACGGTCTCATTCTGGCCAGGAGAGGCCAGCTGCTCCACACCCCCTTGGAAAGAGCCCATGACTGGGCTGTCTTTGTGCTTGCTTCGTCTCAACAGAACTTCTTTGCTGTTGTCCAGCTCCATGTGAGCAGAGCTCTCATCAGCAAAGATTTCCCCACAGCCAGTGAGGGAATCAAAACTCTTCAGCGAGGCGACATCTTCACACAGGGCGTTGCAGCAGTCGTAGGAAGAGTCAGACTGCAGTTCACTATCTGAGCAGTCTTGTGACAAGCAATCAGCTGCAAAAGTTTCTCCGGTTTTGAAAAGATACTTTGCAAGACGCCCAGACAACTCACCCTTGCAGCCTGGAGAGGACAGATTCTTGTCCTTCTCAACCAGAAATGTGAGGCTCTCTGGTTTGGTTTTTTTTATATGGAATATATCTCTGAGCCCTTTCTTAGATCTCTTCAGGGAAATCCTCTTCCTGGGAATGGTTTTTGCAACAGCTGGTACAAAAGGCATCTGTGGCACAAAGTTCCTGTAATCGATCATCTGACTGCTGCATGCAGACTGGCTGGGGCTGACCACACACTCTTTCTTACTGCTGGAGCTGGACATCCCTGAAAAGCTGATGCTATTGACAAGTCGCCCCTTGCCCTTTCCAGAAAACCCTTCCTCACAAGCCCTGCTGCTGGGGCTGAACTGCTCTGTTTTGTCTGCCTCAGTAACGCAGTCGTGGGTTTTACTCTTCCTTACAAGTTTGTAGGAGGACCCAGATGATTTTTCCAGGCAGTTGTCACCAGCACCATTCCTCGCTGCTCTGGTGGAAAATCTGTAGTTCTTGTGCGTGGCCAAACATGCCAGCTGGACTTCAGCTACACTTTGGTTTCCCTCCAGAGCTGCCTTTTTGTCTTTCCCTGGGTCATCTTTGTTGATAGGAACTGTGTGCACTGGTGGCACTTTTTCATGTTGCACACTGGATTTTATGAAGGTTTTTCCTCTCTTGAGCTCCATACTGCTTCCTCACATCTGTTTCTGTAAAGAAAGGAGCAGAATAAAAATATTGTGAGGTTGGTGGCTAGCACTTGTAAACTTCGAAAACAACTGGAGAATGAAGGGATGGATATTAAGCATTATACAACTGGTTTTGTTTGACATCAGAGATTTCCATCACTGAGTCATGGTATTGCATGAGAAACATATCAAGTGAAACTGAAGATATGTTGGCAATGGCTGGAAGATCCTGCAAGGAGAAGACAGGACACATTATGGGTTGGCGGCAGAGGCTCAGATAAAATCTTGGCTGTTAGGGGTAAAGAGGTTTGGATTTAGGATTATGACTTCAGAATGGCTCTTAACAAGACAGAGATTCTATTCTGAGAGTAAAAGCAATCAATGAAAAGCAATGCTTGAGGAACTTTTACACGTGTGTGCATTAAGGAGGCAGCAGTTCATAAATCTGTACCTTTGAGAAGGATGAAGAGCTCAAGGTGGGAAATCTCCTCTGAAAATGGGTCAAACATTTGGCACGTGATGCTAACTTTATATTAAAATAATCCATACCTGTGAATAGAAAATCCATAAACCTTGGTACTACCCTGGGAAGCATGCTGAAACTGAATTACTGTTTTAGCTTTCTCCTGAACATAATGTATAATTTTCTGCACTACTACTTTCATTGTAAAAAGTAAAAAATGCCATGTTGAAAATCACTGCATTATGACAGAAGCATTGTTTCCAATCTGCAAAGACTGGTGTGGTCTCTGAGGCATTGTCACATTGAACCTGCATTGTGCATTGATTAGCTATTTCTAAAAATACTCTGTTACCTGTATCAACACCAATCTTGGTCTCTGCCTATATGGTTTAGTATTGAATCTGTTTTATGTTTTTATATATCTAATTAGTCATTAATTATTTTAGCCATGACACTTCAGTTTTCCAGCAGTTTCATGAACACATCTGATCCTTTCCTGCCTTATATCACCTTGAATATTGAGTGAGTCAATGGACTTACTTACTAAAGGTAGGCCAGGGAAGAAGCAAGCACTTCATAAAAGCTGTTAGAAAAAACAGATTTTTGCTGGATGGGAAGCAGGGCAAAAACTCCCAAGTCTTGTTCTTGAAAGAATGTGCTTGGATCTTTCCTTAATGAGACCTCAGTTAACGATTTATCTTGTTTTGAATTGTGTAGACATAACTGAAAGCAGTTAGAGCCATTGAACCCTGCAACATGCACAAATGCAGTGCTATCTCTAGCACTCCTTGGCAAACCATATGTAACAGCTCTGGTGAAACGAACAACTAGCAATACTTCCTTGAGAACAACCTCAGATCAGATCCCTGGATCCAAACCTGCACACAGTACAAAGACAGCCAGGGAGATTTTAAATTCAGCATCAAGCCTAGTCTTTATACACTCTTAAAATACAACTTAAAGCTGCTTTAGTCTACCTTGAACTGTAACAGCTGTCTGTAGCCTCCAGAGGCGTTCCAGTTGCCATGGCTTGCTGGGAACAGCAACATGGACCAACACCTCACCGAATCTGGAACTGTGTATCTGGGAGTTCTGTCACCTGCAGCATTTCTCCAGCAGGTGAGTCAGTGACAGCCTGTTTTCCATGGAAGTTGCAAAGAGGCAGCAATATTTACAACTAAATGTAGGTCAATGGCAAATGGTAGAAAATATAAGGGTGAAGTGTGAATATTTGACATCAGGAGTGTAGAAGACATGGTGAGTGGTTATAAATGGACATCCCTCAGTATGATTGAGATGTTGGCTCATCATTTACATTTGGGACTGCATGTGAGTACTGCAGAGCTTTCTTAATGAAAGGCAGTAAACATTTTACTACGCTGTCAGATATCTGGAGTTCACTGATGCTGCAGGAAACTTGTTTTGCATATTTGGAAATAGGTCACTGGGACACGATTACACTCCTGTTCTGAAAAGCAAGGTGTGGTTGAGAAGAAATTCAGTGCGCAGAACTCCAGCAGAATTGTGAAAAAAAAGATAATCAGAAGCAGCTGACACAAGACCAATTATTAATATCCCAAAAATAAAGTGTCTGATACCTCAGTCCTTTGCAATTGTAGGAGCAGGTACTGTGTCCCTGTGGAAGTCCTGCTGCTGAGAAGCTCCTTAGAGGTCTGTGACATGGCAAAGACATTATAGCAATGTTATGTAGGACTGTCTCAAGTCCTACAGCTGTTTCTGCCCATTCTGAGAATTAAACAAGGGTCATTTTTGTAAGAAATTGCATACCTGGGAAGTTATTCTGTAGGTGCATTGAAAGACTTTTAGAGATGGATTTGTTTTATTGTCAAGTATGAAACTTATTAAAGCTAAGAATTCAGGACATTGTTAGATAATATTTTGAACAAAGAAATCTTTGATATGAATTGTATCTCCTAGATAAGAAGCACAGTGGACTACCAGTTTCATAACTGGGTCTCGAAACTTCAAGGCTTGTTTTTCTGTCTTTTTTTTTATAGATTAGATGAACAGTTTTAACATGAAAGCCCAAATGCCCTGAATAACATAAGTACTGACAATAAATGTAGTATAATAATGTAAGGTACACTGACAGTAGCCTATGCTACCTTTTCAGTTTCCTCTGATGTGGAAAAGAATAAGCTAGATGTTGTTCAGGTTTTTTTTTAAAAAGAGATCTACTATATATATATAATCACCACTTCATATTCTAATTGTTTAATGTGTCTATTTAATCCCATATATTCTTTTTCTCATTTTCCCCCAGGATTCATGCCAGACTAATTAGTATCCACTTTATTGTGTTATCCTGTTTTAACACTGGCACAGCTTCAGGAATCTTCCCCATTAAAAATGTTATTAAAAATTAACACCAAGAAAGAGCAGATCTCCTCAGATAACTCTTTGAGGGCTCTTAAGGGCAGACTACCAGTCTGCAGATTTTAAAAGTATTTATTTCAAATGCTGTTTTGTAACTTCCCATACTATGAATTCCTCTTCATCCTCATATGATATAAAATTTCAATTAGCTTCTTTCCAAATATAGAACAGAAATATTTAGTGATACCTCTCTCTTTCTATATATAGTAATACTTTTGGCACTTTTGGTTGTAAGGGACTATACCATGATACTTCTTTTTTTACTCTGCAGGGACACAAGTGATATCTCTAATCCCAGAAGCTGTACCAGTGAAGTTAGAAACAGATTAAAGTGCTGTAAGGGAAAGTTACCCTCCAGTGGATATGTAAAGCTAATCAAAATTCTCTGAAAAACAATTCTAAGCATTTTGAAAATGGTACATCTCTGGGATTACTCATCCCATGCCCTCAGCTACACTATTGGCTGTCTCTACACCTTTTTAATTAATCTCCTCTTGGACTTAACTTGGAGTATATCTCTTCTTCCACATGAATAAAGGGTATATGAGGGACTGATTTCCACCTTCACAAAAGAAATGTATTTTGCAATTAAAAATCACTGTAAAGAATGGAAACCTGTAGAACCTAATGGGCAGTCTACTAAGGCTAGGTTGTTCTGTTTTCAATAGACTCCAGTTGTCTTCTTCATTGATGTTACTTGACCTCTTTTTTAAATATCTGTGAAATTAATTATGAAACACATGTTTAAATAGAGCATATCCTTGAATCTTATACTGGGCTCCAGTTTAACTGTCATTTACAATGATCTTAAGTGCACCAGCGTTGAGACTTCCCACCTACAGTAAACAGTACATTCATCTGTCTTGATTGTACCAGTGCTCACCTGTGCAAGGTGTCTGACAGCCTTTTTATAAGAACAGAAGGTTTTACCATGTCTGTGATTCATCTAGAAGTAAATTAAAGTTTTAGAGTGGGAAGGTGAACGCATTCCTGTGGGCTGAGGAGACTTGGTTATAGGACAGACAAAGCAATTGATAATAGCCCTGGATTATGAGGAGCTGAACAAGACTGAGTTGGGTAACTGTTCTGGTTAATAAGAGCCATATTCAGATGGCCTAAATTCTACCTAAGTTGAGGTCAGCAGACAAGGAGGCCAAAGAAAGGTGCAATGGAGCTGGACTGGATATTCATTAGGAAGCAGGAGGAAGATGGGTGGAGCCAGGTTTCAAACTGTCCAACTATTGCCTCTGACACGTGGGTCAGAGAAGAAAGGCTCACACTTGCCTCTGCCCATGGCCCCCAAAACTTTCTGCCAGGCTAAGATGTTTACAAGTTTTCTATCTAGAGTAATGGGGGAAGACTTGCTTTGGGTTTTGGGTTGATGTCAAAGTTGTTAACTTGCATCTTCATAGAATCGTAGAATGGTTTTGGTTGGAAGGGACCTTAAAGCTCATATAGTTTCAACCTCCTGCCATGGGCAGGAACACCTACACTAGACCAGGTTGCTCAAAGCCCCATCCAACTGGGCCTTGGGCACAGCCAGGGAGGGGCAGCCACAGCTTCTCTGGGCAACCTGGGCCAGTGTCTCACCACCCTCACAGCAAAGAATTTCTTCCTAATATCCAATCTAAATCTCCCCTCTTTCTGTTTGAAACTGTTTCCCCTCGTCCTACCACTCCATGTCCTTGTCAAAAGTCCCTCTCCAGCTTTCCTGTAGCCCCTTCAGGTACTGGAAGGTGCTCTAGGGGCTCCCTGGAGCTTTCCTTTCTCCAGGCTGAACAACCTCAACTCTCTCAGCCTGTCTCCATAGCAGAGGTGCTCCAGCCCTCTGAGCATCTTCGTGACCCTCCTCTGGACGCACTCCAACAGCTCCATGTCCTTCTGATGTTAAGGGCCCCAGAACTTGACACAGTGAGGTCTCACAAGAGTGGAGTAGAGGTGGAGAATCCCTTCCATTGATCTGCTTATTGTACTAGCTTATCTCACAGTGGAAAGGTTTGTTTAGGTTGTCTTCTAAGAAAGGGTAAAATAGATTGTGCTTTAATGTGTCAGTAGCTAAAACAGCAGTCCTCTTGGATGTAACTCTAGGAAGATCATCCAACTGGGAAAGTAGAAGTATCTGTTGCAGTGTGGTTGCGTGGATCGAAATAATAGTATTACAAAGAGGGAATTTAGATGAACTCTCTGGCTTCGGCAAGTTTGATTCAAAATTACTTTTGCTTAAGTGGGGAAAAATATAATTAATGTTCATTTATTCCAAAATCTTATGAGCTGTCTGTCTTGGACACTCTTACTTTTTTGTTCTATGTGTAATTTATATATAATTGTGTCTCTTGGAGATAGAAATAAGCAGAATTCAGAATACAGTTATTGTTCTGCAGGGAAGGCAGGAGTGCTCCTTTACATTTAGTTCATTCTTAAAATTGACAAGTTGTGGAGGTGGTACCTTGCTGTTTCTTGCTAAGCATTAATCTGCATGGCATTTGGAGTCTTAATTTCACCTCCCTCCAGGCATTTTCCTTTTATTAAATGAAAGAGTTGATAAACATTGCATAGTTTTTTAGAGTTTTTTTTTAATTTAAAAAGAAGGAAAAAACTCTATTTGGACTGCTTTTCCATTTTAGGATACAAATTTGGAGCGAGTCCAAAAATCCCTTTTCCACAAGTGGCTTCATATCAATCAGACTTAAGAACCTGAGTATCAGAGTTACCTTTGGAAATATTACTCCTGCTTTCCAAACAAAAATGGTAGCATAATTAAATCTCCTGAAAACATATAACTGGTTTAGGCATTTGGATATGTATTATGCTTAAAATGGATGCACTTTAAGATGGTGGGTGCACTTTAATATTTTTAAAAATATTTCTTTAGCAATTGTATAATAGGAAAGGGAATAAGAACAGGGTGCTCTGGGAGCCCCTCCCTTCCTATGCCTAGTTAACCTCAGGAAGATTTTTGCTGGGCACCAGCTGGAATTCCTAAAATGCAAAACCAGCAAGCATGAGGTGGTGAAAGCACAGCTACTTTTAAAGTCAGTGGACAATACTAATTTTTAATGCTTAAGATCTAATCAATTAGCAATGCATAAAGAACAGCTGGTGCTCCCAGTAAAGTGGTGAGGGGGGTATTTTCAAAATAAGACTGTTCATTTATGGTCAAAACCCTTAAACTCTATTTCAGAAGAGAAAAGTTAATAACAGAAATACTTCCTAATATTCATGAGCATATATTCCATTCTGTTAAATTGATTTTTAATTACAAAGCCATCAAATGCTTTTTTTGCTAGAGGATAGTGATATCCTGTCTGCAGTTATCATAACACTGTCTCTAGTAAGGAAATAAACGTAGCAGTTCTTAGGGTGAAAACCAAAGAGGATTTTAAAGCCAGGCTAATCTTCTCACTTAAACTAATTACTCTGCTAGTATCTCATCTCCATTAGGAAACAGAAAAGAACAAGATGGAAATGATGGAGGATGTAATCGGGGACAGTCATGATTCAGGAAACAGAAGAATGTTTATTTTTCAAGATGCCTGTGTGACACACAAACCTGCATTGAGATCATGTGTCGTTAGGAGCACTCCTCTCATCATCGTTAGTGGCTGTATCTTATCACTCCCCTTAATCATTTGTGTCTCTTGGGTAACCCAAGATGCCTAATTATTTGCATATACATTTAGGTCAGGCAATGGCTTTCTTACCAAGAACCAGCAAAAAGCAAAGCACATTCGTGTGTTTATCTTCACCCTTAATTCCACTGAGCACACAAAGTAAAATCTTATACTCCCTAGCAGAATACTAGAAGGATGCGTAGTTAAATGCTTAATCTTATTAACAATGTGCTATAGGGAAGCCTCAACCTTCCTTTAAGCCCTGCCAACTGTTTCATGGAGCTCAGGATTTTTCATAGTAAAATTACCCACGTTTCTACTCCCGGCATACTGTCCTGCTGGGTGCTGACAGGAAGGATCCCTGGGGGAAGAGCAGCACCCACTGCTCCCCCCAGCCCCGCGTGGGGCACCCAGTGCTTCCCCCAGCCTTGTGTGGAGCGTGCAGCAGGGCAGAAGGATGCTGAGACCATGACAAAAGGAGGCTCCTTCTCTGACAAAACCTCTGCACCCCTCCCGCAGTTTTCTTCTATACCTGAGACTGAAAGAAATTTAGCTGCTTGAAATGTTCCAATTGTACCATATAAAAGGGCAGCATGAACTCCTGCACAGGGAGCTATCGAGTCATCACTCTAGTGCTAGGATAAAGGCAGCTGAGCAGAAATTTCCACTGTGTACCTGAGAAGGAAACAGGGCATTTACTATTGCGTTGGCCAGCAGCCTGTTGTACCAGGCAGCAGAGTGTTAACACTGTCAGCTTTGGCTGTTTTCAGTAATTTATTGCTTTAAAAAGAGATAGGATGTGTGTAAACACAGGCACACACTTGTCAGATATATGGAAAAATAAGTAAAAAACAAGGCTTCAAAAATGAGCAGTCATCCCAAAAGAATAGACCCTCAGAGCTGCTGTGTCAGAGCAAAAGAAATGCCATTGCACCAGAGTGAACAATAAGGCAGATCACAAAAATCCTACTCACCATGTTTTATCACTGAGCAGAAATCCTCTCTCTCCTAGCCTGGCTACTGAGGCTGGTCTTTATCCAGAGGCTCCTGTGATGCTTTTCAGATTCTGAGGGGCTGGACCACTGCTGCTTTCCAGTGTTACTCTCCACCCCCTGTCTTTTCCTCCTCCTTCTTCCTTCATCCCCACCCCCTCATTCCTCCTGCTTGTAGCTTTTTCGTACCTTACATAGATTCTAGGTTTCCACACTTAGCTTGATTTAGGAAAAATGCCTATTTCAGCCATCTGCTTGATGCCATGGAAATGCCTACATTGCTAAGGCATAAAAGCCCCGGAGGTAAGCTCGGCAGTCCTGAGCCAGCATTTTGGTTCCCCACTGTATGACTGAGATTCAGGAAAAGCTGTCCTAACATCTTCTTTGGTTAGTGAGGTGCTTCACTGTGCAATGTATGTGGATTATTGGGCTGTGCCACCCTCTCTAAGGCTTTTGTTAATGCTGAAATTAGAGGGGTTGTCATGTTGCAGCAAAGAGGCATAAGGGGAGAGAGTGAATATTTCTGCTGTCCAAAGCCAGAGTGCCTGGTGTCAGCCTCATATTGCCTTCATCAAACATGATTTATCAAATTCTGCTTACAGTCAGTCTAACTTCTGCTTCAGTGTGCAGTCAAGCCAACATCTGGTGTTACAACATCACTCTTTGTGATACAGATGAGTTTATTACTATCACAAACAGCAGAGATTGAATTTCACAAAAGCGTAAAGCTGGCATCCTAGCCCCAGCCCTCTCCATGTGTAGGGCTTCCAACCCTGATCATATCTAGATTGTCCCTCCCCACTAACTCTCCTCTGAGTCCTTTACATCAGTCTATCAAACCCCCTGCCTTCTCCTTCCTCCTTGTTGAGATACCTCTGCTGGGGGCATGATAGGAGCCTCTTAAAAGCCAGAGTGTATGTCATGAAGCAGTGGCTTACTGCACTTCAGTGGCTCTCCTGTGAGCTGTTCAGAGCTGTACTCTGGGATAACGCAGTAGTTTGTGTACAGGCTGGCATATCTGTGGGCAGTTCACTCTTCTGATTCAGGGGCTGACATCACAGTTGCTCTAAGGTGGTGAACAGGCAGCTCTCAGACGGTTGAGTGAGACAGAACAACTTCAGACAGGCCCAATCTGTGCAGGTATTTAGAAAATCCTCCAGCTCGTTATGAACTGATGATGAGCATTCCCTCACAACTGGAGTGGGGGCATCAGAGGGCTGATCTCTTCTGTCCCCACATGACAGCAGAAAGGGAACAAAAGCCCTAACCTTCTACCTGTTCTCATCTTCTTTTTCACAGTGTGCTTTAGCTGAACCTTGGAAGTGAGGAAGGGAAGGAGCTTAAATGTTTGTGCTGTCTAAGCTTCTAAAGCTGAAAAATCAGCCAGTTAACCTTACAGAAGGTGAAACAGAGTGTTCCTGCTCTGAGTGCCAGCCAGTAAGCCACTCAGGTGTCCTCAATTGTAGAGAATGGAAAGTTACATCTTGGAAAACACCCTGGGTTCAGTTCGACGTGCAAGACGCAGAAAGGCAGTGTGTGAGCTCCCCAAAAGACTGATGGGAAGAGAGAACAAGCCATGGGTGAATCCTAGTAACTCTGGCAATTAGGTTAAGACCAAAAATGAGAGAAAATACATTAATTAGAAATGGATTTGATGGTTTTATTCTGCATTAAATGTTTGTATTAATATAGGAGGAAGCCTTTCTTTGTGATGGGTATTTGAAGCCACCAAGTTTTCAGGTGCTTCTTGCTCCACAGTGATGTCGCTTTTGAGAGCCTCCACATTGTGCCCTCTGTTTAGCAAAGGGGAACCCCTTAAAACTTTCAAGTCCTTTTTCACTCAAAGTAACACCAAGGCTTGTTAGAAATGCTGATAGACATGAGAGTCAATCAGATCACTTCTTGTGCTGATTCAAGGTTGATGGCTAGTGTTGGTATTTTCTGACCAAACATAGCAAAACTAAGGGTTTAAATTTTTGGCTTGAAAATTATTCATGCACACAATTTCTGAGCTGATTTTCTGAACTCTAAAGTGTAGGCATTAAAGATAAAATTACATCAGAAAAGATATACTCAAATATGCCACATAGAGAAGCAAATAGACAACAGAGAGCACTTAAAATTGCAGTTGAACTTAAGCTCAATAAAACAAGCCATCCTCAAAGATTTAGAAAAGAGAATCTGGCCAGGGAGGAGCTCTTAGCTCCAGTAGTGTTTCAGGTAGTTCCTACACCTGCTGTCTCTGTTGCTGCTCCTCAAGAACTGGGAAAGCTCTCATATAGATGTCCCTTTTTCTAACAAATGGAACCTGTTGTCCCTTTGCTGGAGGGGTTAGAGGAGAGCACTCTGTGCCTGTGTGAGATACCCAGATCTGTTCATGGTGACTCAAGTAAAGCAGCTCCTACAATGAGAGAACTCCATGTTTTGAAATGTTTACTTTATGGTGGCCATATGGACAAACATTTCCATCTTCAGGGCCTTTTATTTCCCTCATCAGGGGAAGTGGCCTAAATCCATTGGCCATCCATAGCTATCCATAACTGTCCATGGCCATAGCAATCCATAGTCATAGCTATCCATAACTATCCATGGCCATAGCCAGCCATAGCCTGCATTGGCATAAATCACAATCTCATTGCACGCACTGGTAAACGCACAGTATGTTGAATAGCAGCTGGACTATGGTAGCCTTTAAACATTGCAATAGAGCTTTCTTTCCTTCCTAAATAATTCTCAACTTGTAGTTCCCTGAACTTCCCTTTTCTGCTGTCACTTCATTTCAGGTTATTTCACTGTGGCTGTTGATCAGCTTGGTTCAAAAGGTTGGTTCTTGGAGAACCTAATCATCCTCTCTGATTAATTCTGATTAATTCAGTATGTCCAGAATTGTTTCAAGCATCAGCAGGCATAAAAGGGAAGGGACATCAGAAAACTGTAAATGAGGGGCATGTGGAACAGCTGCCATCTGTTTAGCAGAGGCACACAGCCCTTGGCATGGGGAGTAAGAAGAGGGCCTTTGAGACAAGAGGGACTGAGGAACGTACAGTCCCTGACGTTGCAAGAGTAGGGCAGCAGGGACCCTTGATATCCAGTGAGGCGGACTGGGGAAAGAAGGAGGAAAACCCACAAAAGAGGTGGTATAGAAACACAGAGAGAGAGAGATTTTAGATGAAGCAGGCCCAGCCTGCTAGAATTTGGAAGCCTGCATCTCCCCAGTGTGGGAAGCAAATGTGTGCATCAAGTGATTGAAGACAACTATTAACATGAGCAACTCACAAAAAGCAAACTATACTGGTTTTTCATTTTCTGCCGTGGAAGAATGTAGCAGATTCTTTAACCCCGAGACTCAGAACAAAACCATTTGCTGAGATAGCTCTATTTGTTTCCAAGGAAGTACTTACAGAATGAATTTGACCCAGGCTATTTCCTGCCAGTGAACTAATGAAGAGTCTAACATCCCCAATCCAGTTGAGCTTTCTGCTAACATCAGCTTAAGCTTAATTATTCATGGATTCTTATCAGTATTGCTTGGTTTTGCAGGTCATAGAAAATTGGTAATGGGATATGGAGCATTTTCTCTCCAGATTACTAGCAGACGACTGCCCTAGGTTGAAGAGAACAATCTTTGCTACTCATCTGACTGCTTCTCAGGGCTTACATGAAGTTAATTGCTCTTCTCAGTTACTTGGTGAGGTAGTGTCTGCTGCAAAATTTAGGATTGTGAATTGCAGTTGATAACATCAGTACTTAGCAAAGGAAATAGAAGGATTTTTATCCACAGACTTCTGTAAGTGTATTCCATCTCAACATCTCCTGCCTGTCTTCCCTCTGAGGTATATTCCCTGTTGTTGCCATATTTGCTTCCAAGGGGATGAGGTGGAGCAGGTAGGGTTGCAAGAGCCCCTTTCAGTACTGGTATTAAAAAGCTTGGCTGTCCTGCCTGCCAGTTGACCCTCAGCATGCCAATAATGATGCCTTTTGAGGGCAGGAAGGAGTGCTGAGTGCCTCCAGGAAGGCGCTGATCACCTTCTCAGTGCTACTGTTCTGGGGACTATAGATTACTGATTGTAAACTGCTTGTTGCCTCAATGGAGAATGAAAAGAAAAAAGCAAATGAGGAGAACATTTCCCCTAGCTGCTCATGTTAGAATAGTGGCTGCTCTTAAAATTTTGGCTTTAAATTAAAAGCTCCCAGGCAGTAAATGCTTACCTGTAAAATCAATGTGGGAAAACCTAACTGCGTTAAATGCTATGAAGAAATACCCCAGAAGAATTGTTTCACCATACCATGAAGATCTCCAAGGCTACAGAGAACAGAGACAACATCTGGGAGGGATGTGACACCTCAGGGACCTGACTACAGAAATGTTTAAATACAAATATCTAAGGCATGCAATTCAGAAGCTTTTCCTTTCGGAATATGCCTGTGTGTCAGACATCCCTCCAGAGGAGACAAGTATACCTCCAGTTTATTGAATGGCTACCATCATTAACAGACACTCCCTATCTCAAAGGGATTATTAAAATAATCATTCAGCATAAAGCATGGGGGATGGCAAAAACGGCTATCCCACAGACATCCCACTACAACTGGTAAGCAAAATTTTCTTGGCTTCTGCTGAGAGAGATGCTGATGTGATGAATTTGGGGAAGGCTGTAGGAAATTGTTTATGAATGTTTCGTATGTCTTCGTATGTTTCCCTACTTAGTTTTATATTGTTCTCTGCCTTAGTACATAAAATCAAGTGCTCTGAAGCCTTTGTTAAAGGCTCAGTCAGGAAATCGAAAAAAGAGATACAGATGGAAGTAGCCACAGATACACAGCTTCAAATAACAGAGACACCATCAGGAAGGGAGAAACTATTTTAGTGTCTCTTATGGGATAGTTTTCATACGCTAAAGCTGGCATCAGAGAAGAGTTAAACCCAAAAAGGCCTAGATAAGAGAGAAGTGAGTAATTAGATAAAGTTATTGAGCGTGAGTGCAAAAGCCCAGCAGGTTGAGATCTACATGCACAGACGGAGACGCTGAGCTGTGGGCAGGGCAGGCTGCTGCTCCCACTCCTGCCTTCCATTATTTGTATGATCTTATTTTGTATCCCAGTGAAAAAATAAATTGTGTGTTGCATGGAGACACTGGCTTGGTCACATGGCAGATCATATACATGTCACAGGATCTTACAAAGGAGTTCTCATGGGTGGTATGGGGGCCATGAACCAAATCACAAATCCTGTTCTGTGGGAACAAACCTCTTAGCTGAGTGTATTGTTGGTGGGATCTCGAGGAAAAAGAGCACAACAGCCAGTTTGCTGAAGACAAGCAGCTTCAAGTAGCACTTTGCTATCTGTAAAATCCCACTTATCTGTCAGTTGGTATTTAAAAACATGCAAAAAATGGAACATTTGGAAGGTGGATGAAAAATGAAGCCTTTGAGATCACGAGCAGCGCAGTTGGTAGCAATTGCAGTTAGAAGTGCTTATGGCTGATTTACTCAATCGAACATACATTCTGCAAACAGATCTATGTGATGGATTTATATTGGTGGTTGTAATGTCACGGACAAATTTTGTTTTAAGGCAGCAAGCTGTACATCTTAGAAGAGAATAAAATACTGGCTTTTAAATGCAGCTTGCTAGCAGTCCTTGAGAGAATGTTTGGTGGTGTTTGTTTCTCTTGTTCTCCATCCTCCTGTGTGCTAGGTGGTAGTGGCTAAATCCAAAAGCTTCTGCTGCCTTAACTGCCACCACAGCTGGAAGGTGAAACCTCTGACCATGGCCCTTGAAGTCATTAAATGATGTTTGTGGTAGGAAGTGAAATACAACCATTACTATATTTTTGCAGTTACAGTAAATAAAGCAGTAAAACTGAAAGAACTCATCTTCTGACAAAGTGCTCCATTAATGTATCCTGAGTATTGACAACGCCAAGGTCATCATTTGGTTTGCAGCTACACTAATTACCAGCAGGTTTTAAAATACTGTATTTTATGGGTCTTCTAGCTGGCAGGTTATTTAGAGAGGGGTGATTTGTTGAGCACTATTCTTTGGGCTTTATCCCTTCATGGCTTTGGCTGTTACCATAGCTTTACAACAAAACAATCTCTCCCAGCTGTTTGATTTTTCACAGAGGGGTTATTAACATTTCTAAGCCAGCTGACATGCCTAGGCAGTACTCAAGCATATTAAACTGTTACATATTTCTCTTACGAATGTGCAGTAGCCATTTTCCAACCAGTAGCCAAGTGTGAGTCGGGCTGGGAGACAGAGGAACAGTGTGTTCGAGGACAGAGAGCTGGGAGCCGAGCTCAGAGAGTGCCGCTGTGTTACGGTAGGGTGGATGATGCTCTGTTCTTTGTTGCTGTGTGTCGAGGGGGTTGGTAAGACTTTGAAATAGGACACCTTCATTTGGGAAAAGTGATTCAGAAATGATTCTTGAGCTTTAATGCAGAGATGGCAATTTCTTGCCCTGCAGAAGCACTACTACCACCTGCACTTCTGAGAGGACTAGTAGTTTTTTTAATACCTCTGTTTCGAGGCACCTGCTTCGAAATACCTCACAGGGAGTCCAACTCTTCTTGAAAATCAGACACCTTAAGGTGCTTCAAAGACCTTTATATGTTGGGATTTTACTGTGGAAAAAAAAAAGCAGCAGGAGTCTGATGAGTTTGCAGAGCTTGAGTGGAAGGTGTATGAAAGGGTATGAAGTGGGGAGTGCTGCTGACTGCATGGTCGTAGCCACATAGGCATTTGGAGCTCAGCAGTGTTTCAAAGAGCCTGGTCCATGCAGAGCTAACTGTGAGTGCTATCCCAAAATGGACAGAAGCCAGCCACAGAATGAGTTAACTTCTTCCTCAGCTCATTACATGAGTTGCCTAGTCAAGAATGAAGTCTGGATTCACACGTAGGTGCATGTGTTGTCACAGAAATGGTATGAGAATGACAGAGGGATGGGGACCTTGATTTAGTCATTTGTTGCTTTAGCCTCTAGTTTTCTGTACAACAAATATTGCTGCATCTGCTCACACTGTGTAGGGCAGGGGGCCTCTGGCAGATACCCCACAAATCAGTCACAGGGGTGCCAGTACTGCTGGTTGGAGCTGGAAGAGGCAGATTCCTCAGTCTTTGGCTCTTTCTTGTTACAGAGGTTTCCCCTAAAGCCAGCATGGATCAAATCCAGGTTAGACTGCTCCAGATTGAGAAACATTGCCCCAATAATTAGAAATTACCCAAAATAACAAGGAGCTTCAATACCTAGGTAGTGGGAGAGCCCAGGTAATATGCTAAAACATGAGTCAGGGACGAGGCTGGCTCTTAGCTGCTGTGGTCCTCTTCCCACAAGTGCCTCACCATGATGGTGAGGGGAGGAGAGGGCAACCAGGTGGGCAGGAATCCCCTGCTTCCCCAGCAGCAGCTCCCAGGTAAGTGTGTGTGTTCCTGATGCCTGGCACCCTGCTCCCAAGGCATGCTGATCAGGGCTCCTCCATTCTCTGATAATAATATTATTTTCCCTGTCCCATAAGGGTCTTTCCTCAACATCTAAACAGGTTGTGATTTTTTTGCCTGATCTACCTGAAGTATGCTGCTCTTTCCACCTGAAACATCTGACATATTTCTGATTATTAATGTGCTAGCCTGACACATCCCTACAGCATTCAAGGCTGTGGGATGTGGCCATGGTCTAATGGTCCAATGGTTAGGAATATGATGGGATAAGGGTTGGACTTGATGACCCTGGAGGTCCCTTCCAACCATAATGATTCTATGATTCTATTGTATGATTCTATGAGTGGATCAGCAGTGTCTGTTTTATTTCAGAGTTCTCATCTTTGGCAGTTAGTAAGAGAACAAAAGCCTTCCGTGGAGATGTTATGCCTGTCAGACTATGGCAATCATCAGCACTTTCTGTGAGGAGAGGGGGACCAGATTCACTGCTGAAGCAAACAGGCCTAATGGCACTGCATTTTAGCACCCCAGCAATAGATTATTATCTGTGCTCCAGCAGCCCCATGCAGAGCTGTGGGTAACGTGCTGGTTACAGCCTGGTTGTGCAGTGACATGGCCGAGGACAGGAGGCAGGGCAAGGGGAGCACAGCTGCTGCATCTAGAGCTGAGGCTTGGTGCTGTGTGGATGCTGCCTGGGGTTGGTGCTGCAGCAAAAGGGCTGCAAAAGGCCACAGGCAGCTCTGGGGTCTCCTTTGTCTTCTCCCTGGTATGTGGTCAGTGCACTTCTGCAATAAAACAAGAGAAGGAAAGTGGAGCCAAAAGGAGCCAGGAAGAATAACTCTTGTTTAATAAGCATTTGAAATATTTCTAGGCAGAAAAAATGTTTAGGAAAATGTGAGGATTTATTGTTCCAAATAATTCTTTGGGCTTTTGCTGGTTGAATTAGGCATAATTTGTATTACTTTTGTGTTACTATTTGTACTACTATTATTGTGCTTATATGAGAAATGCTGGCTGGTTAGAGAACAGGCGAAACTACACTCTCACACATTGCATATTCTTATTTAATATATTTAATATAACTGTGTTTTAATTTGCTTCATAATAAAGAAGAAATAAATACACAAAGTCAGCTTTCATAGAATGAAGTATAGCATTTTTAACAGGTGATGTATAACAATATTATAACTTCTTTTTAGCTTAATTTCCAGATTAGCAAGTTTTATGAAATCTTAGGTTTTGTACCTGCCTGCTTGTCTGTGCCTTTGGATAACTTCTACACCTATTAGCCAGGTTTATCTTGAGATAGTGAGAGAGCTCTCAGAAAATACTGCCTTTTCTTAAAGGTTTCATGAATCTAGGTGGCAAGTTAGGGGGGAGAGGCCGTGTGAGTACCTCCACTGGGATAAAAAAGGCTGGAAAAGAAACTCTGCTGTTATTAGAAATCAAAAAAAAGCAGCATTGCAGGCAGGTAAACATCTTGGATACCGAAAGCAGTTAGTCAACAACAGGTTACAAACAGGTCCCAGAAAAGCAGGCTTTGTTACAGTGCTTGAACTATTTACTTCATATGCAAATCAATTGGCAAAAAACCTCTCTGTTAAGCAGCAATTGTTTGTAAGCTTTAATGCAATAGTAAAGAAAATATGAGAAAATGGTAAAAATCTAAATACGAGAGATTTTTCCATGCTTTTGGAAATCCTGGTTGTTTTCCAGATTCACAGTGGGATTTATAGGTAACTCTACAACTGCTGTCTCACCTCCTCACTGCACACATGGGTAGCTGGGTGAATTCATCTGAACCTCTCTAAAATCACTCCGGTATTTTCTGGGTTATCACAGTCATTTGAACAGAGAACCTCAGTGAGAACACTCGATGTTTCTGCGAAAAATGCTGCATATCAGCCACACAGCTGGCTGATGAAGTCAGTCAAATACCAGGGACAATGTTACCTTCGTGCTACTGATGCCTTTCTGCACCAGCAGTGTGCTGCCTGACTCTGTTACTGAGCCTTTTTTGAACTCATATTGATAATGAGAACAAATAGTGATGAGAAAATAGTAATAGTAATGAGAACAAATATTCATAATGACTATAAATAGTGAAACTGGGTTTGGGGGTTTTGTTGTTGTTGATCTTGGGTTTTTTCTTTTTTCTTTTTTTTTTTCTTTTTTTCCTTTTTTTTCAGGAAAGCCTCCTGAAGTCATTAGTCAATGGAAATTAATTTTAGGAAGTGCACACTTTGTTGCAAAGGATCCTGCAGCGAGCCAGGGTTGATTTCTTGTTCCAGAGTCTCTTCTGTGGATGCTGTATTGTCCCAGCAGGGAAGCCTTCCATCTGAAAAGAAAAGCTTGTAAAATGCATTTCTGAGATGTTGACAGGCAAAGGTGCCTTTGTTCAGACTTGTAAAACACTACATGTACGTGGGCTGTTGTTGCAAACAAAGAGACTTTCCACTAGATGGCCCTACACATCAAACATTGAATGTTTCCATGTAAACACGGAAACAGTTTCTTGGCTTTGAATTTGATTTTAAGCTTTGTCAACAAACTTTCTGTCCCATGATTCACGTAGGCCAAACTGAAGCCTTCTCCAGCCATGAAACTGGGCAGCCCTATTCCTGCAACCCAATATCTACATTAAAATTCCCTGTCTTTTTTTTACTGTCAACTTCTACTCAGAATATGTATGTTTAAAATCCTACCTTCTTGTATATGGGAGCTGTATTAGTGCCTGTTAAATGCTCTTTTTATCCACGTATAACAAATTGAGATCTGGGACTTAAGGTGACAAGGTTGCCACGCATGTTCATGAACAAAAGAGAAAGCAATGATATTACAGCCTTGTCGTTTGTCTTGTTGCACCTCTGCTGCTGAAAATTTTTACATGTGGCAAGGTTTCCTAAGGGGGAAAAACCACAGAACTAAACTTTCAGAGGATGTAAACTGACATTGCTCTATTAAAATTTAAAGAATTGAATTAATCAACCTCAGATTCGGCTTTGGCCAAGGAATATTGAGAGGTCCCCTCTGATTATCCTACCTATAACAAGCCAACAGGAGGCCGTTTTTGGAGGTCCCTTCTTTGAATTGTAGCAGAGAATACTTCCTTGTGTTCATTCCCCCAGGCCACTGCTGTTCGTCCAAATAACACCTTCCTGTGGTTCTTCTGTTTTGTTGATGCTGCTTAGTGTTAAATTGCAGGATGCTTGACACAAGTCTCATCTTCCTGCCAGGAGCTCCATGTAGGTGAACTCCTTTCACACACAGCTCTTTCCAGTGCTAGTTATCCACCGAGGACAACTCACACACCATTGGTGGTACACAGCCACTCCAGAGCTTTATAAATGAGCCTGGTGGATGTGTAGCAGAAACTGTGTCTGATCCTGCTGGTGTGCAGGTGTTTCCAAAGGGAGTTTCACCCAGTAGTTGACCAGGAGTTAATGTCAAATGGGTGTGAACTTGATGCTTTGTGCACAAATAGAGACTCACAACACCTGCAGGAACCACACAACAATGTAAGAGGTGGATACAGGCCTGAGGAAGAGACTGAGACCCAGGGCAAGGTGTTGTTGAGACTGGGTGTATTTTAGGCTGGGGTAAGGAATGGGTTGGGGTCTGCAATCAAAGGATGAGATGGAAGAATTCTGTGTTCTGCCTCAGTGCAGCACATACAGCCCATTGCAGAGCTGGGTGCTATTGCTGTCCTCTCAGTCACTGCTGCTAATAATGGCATCCCAGCTAAGCAGGTTTGGAAATGTCTGTACTGAAACGAAAGCAGAAATCTTCCTCCTCATTTTGTGAAGTGACCCATGGACTTTGGGTCTTTAACTCCTGCAAAATATGAAATAGGCTCAGGACAATTTGAAGTCATGGTTTGCTTGGCAGGAAAAGAGCAAACAATGGTGCTGGGTGCTAGCAACTGGTGCTGGTAATAAGTAAATTAAAACTGTCCCTAATAAGGTATGTTTAGGGGGCATTCACCAAGCAATGCACAGAGGGGTTAAAAAGTTGAAATTAAGTGATCTTGACCATCAAAAACAAAATAAGGAAACACAAAGTGTGCTTTTGTGAGTAGGCAAGAACTGATACATTCACTGGGAAGGAAATGCAGCGGGGTAACAAGAATGTGAATGAATATTGCTGTGGGCCATGGAGAGTGCTCTTTGTTTCACTGTGCTGTCTTCAAGGGCCTGGAATCAGTTTTCCTTGCTGAGAGGGGTGGTGTTGCTAAATGGTATTATGATAACATAATGAGAAATCAGAGCAGCTAAATCCTGACAAGGCATCTAGCTCGAGTTAATTAAAATAGAGAAGTCATACCATGGTGCTAAGGGGAATAGTAAAAACACAGATGGGGAGATTTGATTGCTTACTAAGGATTAGTGTGGTTAGTGCAGAGGTCTTAAAAGGACAAAGGGACAAGCTGGACAACTTCAAGACTGAAACCAGAAGCTGAGAAGAGATGTGGGCATGTGGATTGCAGATAAGACCATTTTAAGAGTCATTACCAGTGTGAATTTGTGAAGGAAAAGGCAAGCTTTAGGGTTAACCCAACATTTTTGTAATTACGGGATTACAGTCTGGGAAAGAGGGTGTCTGTGCACAGTCGTGGCTTGTCATAATAAATCTAATTGTGCTCATATAGTAGCAGAGCCAAGCCCAGGCCAGATCTGCTTAACAAAAAGATATCCTGAGCCAAAGTGTTCTCAGTTCAACCAGGCTGGCACATTCTTTTCAATGTTACAAGGCAGATGTGGATCAAAGTGCATCTCAACATGCCAAGTGAGTCTTGGAGATGCCAGGCACAACTCTGCTAGGGTCTGGAAGCAAGAACCTGTCTGCTTTGGCCTGGAGGGGGAGAAATGCATGTAGCATGGGATGAGGAGTTCATGGCCTTTCTGTGCTGATCACAACAGCCATAGTCTCCTGATGTCCAGTCCCCACAAAAGATCACAGTGCAAAAATATAAGTAGATCAGATGGCAGTGTCTTCCATGTTCTGTTTGGCCTAGGAGCCCAGAGCATACTGAATTAGATGGCCATAATCTCTCCTTCTCTGCACATCCTCTCATATCTGGCTGAATTTCCTGCATGGATTCAGAGGCATGGTACATAGGCTTATTGCATTCAGTGCTGTCTTTGCTGGGACTGTGTGGAGGTGCAGGAGGCCTGGGCTGATCAGCTCCTACGACAGGATTGTACAGAAGAGCCCTTCCCTTCACACCCCCCTCCTGCCCCCCCCCAAAACTCACCCCAACCAAGTAAAACCTCAGGCAGATGTGATATTTCCTTGAGAAGAGGAAAGGGATTGTCTGGAGGCAGAAAAAGGAAACTCCAGAGCAGATAAACCAGAAAAATTTCCAGTTTAGAAGGAGTCTTTAGAAAAACAAATAAGGTGCATGAGTGTAGGAACATGTTTCTTCCCACTCTTCAGACTAGATGGTGCCTAACCTCTGATCAGCTCTGTCAGATTATGCCTAAAGAAAGAACACAGGCTGACTGTTCCTAAGGCTACTATATTGACAGAAAACAAAAATAGTGAATTACTTAGTAGTTCAGAGCTGCTTTTGTTGGGCCTCTTGCTGGAAATCAGCCCTGATTATGCATAAGTTATCAGAGAATCTGGTCATTTATAGCATGCTAGAACTAGACAGGACAGTATGACGGGTGGGTAGGAGGACCTGACTGCCCACCAGTTCATTTATGAAAACAAATACCTTTTTATAATTCTGAATCCCTGCAGACACCCTGTGAGGCTCCAAGGACCATCTTGAGTCTGACAAAAAGGGAGTTAACCTGCTGCAAGCTGCTCTCTGGCAGGTTGAAAGGCTTTGCTTGGTGGGGGAAAGTTCTCAGGCTGGGGTTTATCGATGGCCAATTGTGGGACAGACCTCTCTCTATTTTGGGAACAGGATGGCATGGCTGGGAATCTTGCCAGTAAACAGCTTGGGATGTAGCCTCAAGGGCCCTCACCTTCCTCTGGTCTGTCCTTACATGCCATTCCTCTCACTTCAGGGCTGAGGTCACTGCTTCTGTAATGTTTGTAGCAAGGTCTCAAGGTGAGACCCTTGCTGTGAAACCCCACATAGACCATGCAGCAGGAAGCTCCTGTGTCAGCCCAAACAAGCAGCTGGAGTTGAAGAACATTTGGTTTATGTGAACAGCCTGTACTGCTGGTGGTGGAAATTTGAGGCCATGGGAGCAGAGGGGCTTCCCCTTTTGCTGACTCCTCAGCTTTTCAGGCTGCCAACAGCATAAACAGCCTCAGATGCCTGGGGTATTTTAACTAAAAGTGGGGCTCAGTGATGTGTATCAGAGGCTGCCTCACAGAGGGTGTTGACAGGAGCTGGAGTGGTTCACAAACAGACAGTGGAGGAGACTTTCAGGACAGATAGCTGGGGATGAAAAGTGGCATTGTGCATCTTGTTTTGCCATCACTCCAATCTCCAATAGCAGGCAGGAGAGAGAAATGAGTAGGTACATTCTCAGCTCAGAAATTGATGCAGAAGGAAGTGGCACCACACTTGGCAGGCGATGAAGAGACCCAAGTGGCAGGGGCTGAGGTGGTGTCCTGGGGGATAGCACACACAGTTCCACAGCTGCTGTGCTAGAGCTGGGGCTGGCACTGATGGAACGGTGCTGGTTTGAATACAGCTCGGGCAGGATGGAAAAGCAAGAGAATATTGTGGGCTTCCCAGGGAAGCCAAGTGTTTGGAAAGGAAGGGACACATGGGTCAGCTGGTATTGAGATGCTCACCACAACATCCAATGGGGTAATGCTTCCAGGAGTGGGAGCTGCACAGGGGTGTGGGCCCCTCAGCTGCCTCAGAGCATCACTGAGGGACTTCAGGGCAGGGGCAGGTGCAGTTCTGGTCTGGTTTAACCCACAGCTCATTAAGATGGCTCATTGAAATGGGTTGTTAATTCATTTAAGTTTTCTTCCTGTGTGTGTTGTCTTGCAGCCCTTGTGATCTATAGGAGGTTTGTGCATCTTTATATTCCTCTTAGTTGCTATCTGTTGTTCCGGGCTGGCACGGAAGTGTTTTCTTTGGAGCAAGAAGCTGCTGCTTCATGGGAGCAAAAACTGCTCTGTTAAAAGGGCCTAGGAATTCCTGGGAAAATGCTGAGAACAGGTTAGAAAAATTGTTTGTTTTCCAATTGCCCTCTGTAGCTGTAAATATAATGAACTCTTACAGGACAGGCATTTGCCTGTAGGTAGCTGAGCTATATCTGAGCTACCCGGAGGCAGTTTGGAGCTGGCTACCCTGCTGGTAGGTAACAATGCTTATGAAAACATGGGAAGACTGAAAAGAGAGTGTGATATGTTGGCCCTGAACCAACACTCGGGAGATAAAATTCTGATCTCTGGCTCTGCCACTGCTTTTCAGTATGATTTCTGTTAAATTGCTGAAAATACACCTGGCCTCCGTTCTTAATCAGGGACCATTGCACCTTTGTTCACAGAGCCTTTGTTGGCTCTAGCTGCTGCTGAGACCATTAGCAAAGGCAAAGAGAGGACATATCTTCTCTGGTGCTCCTCATGTACATCCCTTAATGACCTGCAATTTGGACTGGAGAAGAAACAAACAGATAATTAAACTAGAAGTAAAATTGGCTGTGTTTAGTGAAGATCTCAGCTTGCTGGTTGCCTTCAGCAATGTTCTGCTCGTGCCTCCTGGTGGTGAGCTGTAACTGCCAGTGTGGTGAGAAGTTCTAGGAATCTCAGGGTGTGCCCTTCACCTTGTATCTGTGAAGGTCACCAGAAGAGTCAGACTGATGTGGTCATATATAACCCAAACACTGGTAGTTTTGCCTAAAAAAAATAGCATCTCCTTTCTTTACAAGTTTGAAGCATTTGTGTTCCAACATTTGTGTCCCTCCTCCCTCCCTAACATTGCTCTCCTGCCATGAAGTCCGAATCTCCCGTGTGAGCAGACAGGGTATTGCTATGGTGATGAGCAGGAGCAGCACAAAGCCACTATTATGAGGACAAGGCAGAGCAAAGCCTCATGTGGAGAAAATCTAATTTTTAAGCACCTGTAATGGCTTTGTAACAAAGGAGGTTCTGTAAAGGGACAACAGAGCTTGTGAATGGCACCGTGCATGTGACCCACGGCATGTCCCCCGCTTGGCTAATAAGGGATTGTGATTCTTATTCAGCACATGCTGGCAGTTAATCCCTCTGCCATATGGCGGCTGTGCCTGGCACCTGCTTCACCAGTGTGAGATAAGGTCAGTGTCTCCCTGTGGGCAGAGGTATTTCAGAGAATCAATGTTGCTTCAGTGTCTTTGCCACCTGGGAACCACTGCCATTCCTAGGTACAGTGCTGGGAGCTGGGAAGGAGACTGAACTTTGGCAGTGAGGCTCCTTCCTCCCCACGATACTGTGCCTGGTGTCAGTTCATGCCGTGTACAGGTTGTACCTGTTCATTCACAGTCTGTCATCAAAAGACATGAGTAGGAAGAGATAAGGTATTTTCTTTCACACTGATTTTTTCCTCCCTCTTCTCTGTTTTCACTACACTTCTAGCCTGTTTCCTTCCATCTTGATTCCTATGTTGTCTTTGCCCCCCAGCTTGTGTGACACAGGTAAACACTTGGCAGCTGTCAGGGAGGAACTGTGGCACTGTACACCTGTGGCTGGGGTCCTCCTGTCTGCTGCAGCACCATTAAAGCCCCTGCCCATCTGCCTATACATGCCCGCCTGTCTCTTCTACCCTTTTTTCCTTCTGTCTCTCTTCTGGTATTTCATTTTATCTTGCACTTTACATTCTCCAGCCATCTGTCTCGCTTCCCATCAAATTATACTTCAAGGAAATACCATGCTAAACCTCTCCTGTGCTGCCTGGATTTTCACATGAGACAAAACATGTTAAGACAGGGACATAGCCAGACAACTTCTGCTTTTGCCTGCCTGCAACAGTCCTTCCTAAGCAATGTTGGAGATCATTGCCGGTGAGACAGGACAGAGACAAAAACTTTTCAGTGGCAGCCACAACCAAAAATACAGCCTGAGATGGAAGGATGGTCTTAGAAGGTTGGTGGATATACATAGCTCCCTCATTTGAGAAGGTTTCTCTCAGAAGGAGCTTTCTTCCTGACTTAAAGGAGGAATCGACGATCCACAAATTCAAATGTGTATTTCTAGTTCTGCTTATGACTTAACCCCTATTGAATATGATTTTAATCTCTTCTAATCTGATAGCTGCTAAATCCTCAGATAAGAGTGATATGTTATTTTTCTCTACCTAAAGGCCTTAGAGTTCAGCAGGTAACTCCTGTTAGTGCTGAAGTTGAACAGTGTTTGAAATTTTAGAAAGGTTTCTCCTTACAAATTAACCTGCTTTAGGAAAGAAGGATGATATTTAAAAGCAGGTTTTATTTAGTAGGCTGTACCTCCTGTTTCACAAATGCATTGTTACGAAAAGTAGGTAGGCAGGAGAGATCATTAAATCTAAGAAACATTCTAGGATGGCTTCTCTTGGTGTCCCGCGAATCTGGCTGTAAATAACCATGTAAACTAGGGGCTGTTTGCCACAAATCCCTGCTCCTACCTGCAGCTTGTCACACAAAAACATGTTAATGGATGAGTCATGTAGGTCCTTTCAGCAAGAAAGAGGCACTGTGGCAGAGGAGGAAAATCTGTCTTGCTTTGCCTTGCCAAGCTCAGGAAATGAAATTGGGTGAGTTCTGCTAGCTGCAGCTTGCAGCAGCCAGGGCCAAGCAATGACCTGCAGGAAAGGTGGTGGTGTCTGGGACTTACAGGCACTTGCTTTTGTTCAGGTTGTGTTACTTCTCTAACCTTTTCTTGAAATATTTGTGAAACGTTCCAAAATTCTGCTCTTCTGACACCCAGGTTAATTCTCAATATTGCACCTGCAAGGTACAAAGTTTACCTCATCTTTGGGATCACCATGGCCTGATGGTATTTGGAATTAGAAGAAGTGATTCAGGGATTTGACGCTGACTCCTCTCAGACTCTCTCTCAATGTCCTCTCTTTTGTTTCGGAGCTTCATTAAAGTGTCTTCAAACCAGCCCTTTCTAATCCTTGTTTTCTTTTGTTTCAGGTTTCATTTGACCTTTAAAATCATTGTAATCTGAGCTTAGTTTTCACACCCATTTCTTTACTTCCTTAACTTTAGTAATTGCTATGCCTGATTTGTGAACTTTGTACAGTTACAAGAGCAACACATACGTCTTATCTACAGCAAATAACAGGCAAGGCACTGAACTATAGTTCTGGAGCTAAGTGGACACAGATAGCTGAGGCATGGAGACAGGCAAGCTGTACCTCTCTGCTGCATTTAGAGGGAATGTTAAAGATCTAGAAAAAAGTTGTCTTTTAATTGACTTTCTATTTAAAGGAGAAGAAAAAGGGAAAGCTGAACCAGAAAAACAGTACAGTTAAGCTGTTCTGATTACTTGTTTTTTCACAAACAGCAGCTCGTTTCCCCAGCATGAGAATATGGATACAAGCAGGGAATAATTACAGCTGGCTCTCTGCCCTGCTGGGGGTAGCTGGCCTGCTCATGGGCACTTGGCTATTTACAGCTGGGAGAGCTGCACCAGCAAGTGAGATGCCTTCTGGACATGGATAAGCCCAGAGGAGGGTGTCCTTGGAAGGAAGTTGAAGAAACTGCAATAGCACATGAAGGCTCCTGAGCTCAAGGCTCTGTTAGTAAACATGGCTGGAAATGATCCCTATGAAACAACATTCCAGTGAAAATTATTTGTTGGACCCAACTGTCTCAGCCAAAACACTTCTGTTCAAGGAGGTGTGGTGGACTCGGAGGAAGCCTTTCTACACTGCTCTCCCTGTGCTCCTGGCCAGGCAGATCAGTCTCTGGGGCAGACTCAAAGCACAGTATCATTTCCTAGGCTGGGACCTGGTGAGTGATGCTGGAACAGGCAGCCATGTCAAAGACTCCATGCTTATACTGAGACAGTGACGTGGTGGCATCCAGGGAACCTCAGAG
Organism: Aegotheles bennettii; assembly: GCA_013398125.1. NCBI lineage: Eukaryota > Metazoa > Chordata > Aves > Caprimulgiformes > Aegothelidae > Aegotheles > Aegotheles bennettii. The sequence goes on along the minus strand of VZRW01010595.1, from coordinate 1,336,322 downwards.
GTGGATGTAAGTGTGCAATTTAGTCACACACTTCCTCTGGGTATCCCCTCCTAACACAACCTCTTGGGATGAAGGGCTGGGGAAATGTTGGCATTATTCTGGTTGGTTTCCCTTTCATGTATGGTGCTTCCCTGTCATGGCAGCAGTGTGCTTGCAGATTTGCTGAATCGGTTAGACTAAACTCTTTGTGAAATAGGGAGCTTCCCCATGTGTGTACACAGTTAAGTTCATACCAGCTACTGTAAGACAGTAATATTTCTGACCTTTTCTGTTCAATTCAACAATACCTGTTTATAGTCAGTAACAGCATATAATGTAGTGCAGTATTTGCTGGATTTACAGTGTTCAGTATGGATGAATGAATGTTTTCTTAGATCTCCCAAACCCAACAGATAAGATAACTAAGCTTTCAGTGGGATGTTGATTGAAGCAGAAATGAGTAAAGTAATTAACAGTGTGCAATTCAGTCTGGAAATCAATACAGACTGTACTGAGTAAGAATAAGAGCCAGAAGAGAAGCTGCTAATACTGTATGTCTGAATCAGCAAGATACGTAAAAAGTGCATCCACCTTACATAAATTTACCAGAGAGCATTGTAGAAGAAATCAATAACTAGAGCATTAAAGCCAGGTTTACAGGAAATTGCAGGAGAATCATTCAGTTTGGCACCACAAAATATCGAACACTGAGATGCAATGGCAAGGAGCTGTCTAAGTTCAGTATCCTCAGGAGTGGGCTTCAGATCTGCCAGCCCCTTGCAAATGATCCAGATGTGGAAATGCCTCCTAAGCTCAAGAAAGTGAAAGGGGACAACAACCAGATGTTCTCCAGAGCCACCTATTCTGTGTGTGTAATAGTATGGCAAGACACTAACCTTTTAAATTTTTAAATCTAGTAGAACAGTTACAAGCCCCTGTGGAAATCTGAGGGGAGTGGCTTTGGCTGGTCTTGCCCAGGTCTGGTGGGGTTGAATACATCTTCCTGTTATTTACTGTTTCCCATTTTTTGTAAAACTAAAGTCTCCCTGCATTGCTAAGACTTTTACAATAGCGCAGTCATGCCATGGGGCTTGCTCTCCCATCCATATGCTGTAGCAGATAAATAGTTGAGTACAGAGTAAGCAAGGCTGTGAACTTGTGATGTCTTGTAGGCTCTGTGGTACTCTTTATCTGCAGGCTAAATGAGAGCCATGAGCTGCTTTGCCTTTGTCGTTAAGTTCTCAACTGAGAATTAACCTGCAATCAGCTACTGTGGAATAATTAGCAAATTCATATCCTTGCTTACCTTTCACGTTGTTTAGCTTACACTATTCACATTTACACTTTTGTGACCATAGAAGTGGATTTTTCAAAGGTGGTTCAGTTGAAGGTTGCTAGAGTCACCCCTTTTGCTTTGTACTTTTCAGTAGTGAGGATGTCAGTGTTGTTACCCTCCCAGATGTAGCTGGGACTTCTGGTTCCTGGTAACTAGCTCTTTAATCCAAGACAAAGGAATAGCTCTGCTCTAAGGATGTTGTTTTCAGGCATCAGAGGAAAACTAATTAGACTGAAAAAATAAGAACTATTTGTTAATTGAACAATTATATATAAACAACAAGCCCTTGAGATGTGTATTTGCAGAACTACAGTGCTTTATAATATCACCCCGTGAAATACTTTGCTGCATTAGACACTCCTATAAATGCCAGCAGATCACTGTATGTTGTATTTACACTTATTTTTCTATCATCCAAAAGTGTGCAGCTGAGATGACAAAGAATGTTTGTTCACATTTAGTCTCTACCAGCTGGTGGAAAATACAGATGTAATTTTGTATGGAAATCTGCCCATTAATAGGACATCCTTGGAATGCCATGAGCTGGGAGGCAACAAACACTTCCACTGTTAATGAAGGTCTGAAATTGGAGGTGATTCGCACACACTTGAGTTTTTATCACTTCCTTTCCATTTTGCAACAATAATATAATTCAACAATTAGGGTGTTTGAGTGCTACTGTCTACTTAAGGTATTAACTGTGTTGTGACTCACTGATAGATTCAGGGCATGATCCTGAAGCCAAATGTATAATCACATCAATATTTTTCAGTGGATGTAGGACTGAGTGAGCAAAAATAATCACCTTCTGTTTTGCCTACCCAGGCACCATAGCAACTGAAATGTGGTGCTTAAAATTATCATTTTCCCTCCTATCCCTTTGCTCCATATGGTGCAGCCTGTCAAACTGTCTTAACATACAGCTCCATGGATGCCAACCATCAGTGTGTAAGGAAATGAAATGTGCACAAGATCTGATGACTGATGCTGAGTCTCATAAACTGTCTGCTTGTTACTTGGCATGCCTTGAGACAGCATGTCCATGGCCCAGCACAGCCTTCTGCAAGGTGAGACTGTGCACTGTCCCCCACGATGGGAGCACAGTGCATTGCTGTAAGCTGGTAGTGCTGGGGAAATAATGAATACAATACTGCCTTGTTCCCTCTGCTCTTGTAGCACTAGTAGCAGAATCCATATTACTTGAGAGAAGAAGGGTGATCATACTTGAAACAATAGTTACAAATTTGACCATGCTGGTGAACGTGGGAGGTCCTCGTAGACTTGTCAGGACTGCCAGAAATTTTGTCTGAACTTAGAGATTTTTATTTTTAGGCACCTAAATAAATAATATAACTTCAAAACAGTTGAGCAGCCAGCAGATTTCATTGACTACTTATTTTGACTATTTTATTAGACCTTTGGCTTGTGCACACACTGTTTTGCAAACACTAGGAGTAATCCTTTGATGTTTACCATTCCTTAAAAAACTCCAGGACACTCCTGCTCCACCACTGAGAAGAGCAGCTAGAGCTGGGAGTTGACATAGTGGCATATTCTGCAGATCTCTTGTCTTTGCTTCTTATACCCTGTGTAAACAGCAAAGTAATGTGATGCTGTAGCAGCGGTGTGCTGCTTTCCACAGTGTACACAGGAGTAGGCAACTGCAGGAGGCCTTGACCACGAGATAAAATCATTCTGCTGTGCCCATTTTGCATCACACAAGGTGATGAACAAATGCATCAGTACAGTATTTTGATTAAAACAAAAACATTATTAGCCAGTGTTCAGCCTATTAAAAAAAATAGCTTTTCTTCTGATCAGACCATGTCTAGAAGAACTTGAAGAGTTCCTTCTCCACAGTCCAAACCCTTCACTACTCTCTCACGGCACCCCCAGCTCTGATGCAAAGATCTGATAGTAAAAGCAGTGCAGTGCAGCAGCAATGTGCTGGCCAGCAAGGCAAGAATTGGCCTCAAAATGGACACTGGACATGCCAAGTCTGCTGTAGGGTATGGTGGTACGGTACGGAGGAGTGCCTGCCACTCCTCCCAGACTGACTGTAAGTCTGCAGTGGATGAGAATTCAGTATTTGTATATCATGCATTAAAAAAGCAGGGGGAGGCTTATGGTCTATAAATAACATGTTTTGATTCACTGAAGCAAAAATATTTGTCATCTATAAATAAGATAATCACATTCACTAGAACCATTGCGACACCATTTTACAACAGGATTGAGAGCCATTTTTATGGATGACTTCAAATCGGTTGTGTTGTTGCATACAAATTGATACAAAACGCTACCCAATCACATTTATGACTCTCCTACATCAGTACACATGGAATATTGTTCTGTATGGTGTATTTGTTTAATCAAACTGATATTTCACCTGCCTCGTTGGAGTCACAATGTGATGAGAACAAACTCAAGTTACTGAAAATGGTCAACACGTTCATTTCTGATCAAAAAGCTAGCTGAGAGATTTAGACATTTAAAGCACACGAAGATTATTTTTCTTTTCCAAGCGTTAGCTTTACAGGGAGGAAAGAAAATCTCCACTCTAGGCAAAAACATCTTTTGGTGCCACAGAATTCACTTACAAGTTTCAACTTTCTGTCCTTGAGAAGAGCTGGTGGAATTGGCTATGGAAATCACCTTGCTTCCACAGGCTTCTTGCATCCTCCGCTTCATTCGCCTTTCTAAGGACTCAGTATAGAAGATCTTGTTTTCAGACAAACATCCCAAAATCCTAAGGAAATGGACTTCCCTGGCTGCATTTCAGTAAAGGGAGTGAATGCAACTGCATACCACAGCAGGCAGACAGACTTCAACAGTTCCTCAAATTTGGATGACACTGCTTTGTTCGATTTGCTGGAGGAATGGGCTCGCAGCCCATCAGGCACAAACATGAAGATGTTTTTAATCCCTCCAGTTGTCTGCCTCGCAGCCGGCATCCTCATCATTCCTATCATCTTGTTTGTGATCTTCTCTAGGTTTAGCATTCGCCGGGAAACAAGGTACATGCTGCTGGGAAATGCTCTGCTTTCTGATCTGATCTACCTTTTGTTCTACACCCTGTCAGCTGCTCTCTATGCAGCACATGTACATCTCCCAAAGGAAGTTTGTGTCCTCCTATTATTTTTGCTGGCAGTGGCTTACTGCGGAGGATTGTTCACAGCTGCTGCAATAGTCTTGGACACGTACATAGCTATTTTGTTTCCTTTGCGCTACATTGTTATTTTGCCTCCTTCACGAACTAAAAAAATTCTTGTATTACTATGGATGTGTTCTGGGGCTTTCCCTGGGATTTTCTTCTTGGTGCTATCGAGCACTGACAGCTTTGTGCCCTGTGTCCTGGAAACGTGCTCAGTTCCAGTAATACTAATATTAACTCTGAACGGGAATGATGCTGTGAAGCTCTGTTTCTGGCTTTCTACCACGCTTATTTTTCTCTGCCTGTCTCTAATATTTTGTTGCTATGCTATTCTGTATTTTAAAACCAAACGATCGGGTATATGGAAGAACATCTGCTCCAGAGCCAGCGTAACATTCTTAATGCACAACACTGTGTTATTTTTTTATTTCTTTCCACTCCTGGCCCTTCTTGTAGAATCATTCTTGTGTGTTAACTTTGTCATCAGACTGCAGACAGAAATCTGGGTGTCCCTGACAGTCTGCAATGTCCTGATGATTCTACCTAAAGTTTTGTCCCCTTTTCTGTATGGGCTCCGATACAGAGAGATCTCAGCATCTCTCAAATCCATTGTCAGAAAGAAGCGTCTTCACGTGGTGTCACCTTCTCCATCACCATCCTGAGCCAATGCAGAGCACCACCACAGCACTGGAGTTGTCCTTACTTTGTTAGCATGCAAGCTTCTGAAGAAGTGGTCTGAAGAAGTAGTGATCAACCCATGCCAGAGAAGACATGGGTTGATAGCTCTGTCTGCTTGGTGCCAGAAAACCACAGATCTTTCATCACGTCACAGCTGGGAATACAGCAAATGATGCCCTGGACAAAGTTCTCAGCTCTGTTCTGATGTGGGAGGGCAGTGTCTTTTGGAGGAAATACTGAATCAAGATCATTTTCACCCACCTGTGGCAGAGGCCTTTCTGGAAAATGGAAAATGAAAAATAGATGGTGCAATGCAAAGGAGTGCAAAGCAAAAGGGGAAATGACAGGTCTCTTGACAGCATCACCTACAGCAGAGAGGGTCCTTAACCAAACATGCTGTGAACACAACAGCTGCTTCTTTCATTCACGTTGTATCTTGCAAGGCTGGTAGCCAATGTCCTGTTCTTTAAAGCATATACTGGAAGGTGCCTCTGGAAACTGCTGTCCTCAGTGGAACACTGTGCTTCACTTGTGCAGTGTGCTGGCTTATCAGCTGCCGTATGGATTCTGTCTGACAATCTGCACATACTGAATTTCTGTAAAACTGCAGTTTGATGGGAAGGAGCCTTTGATCAGTGTTTGTCAGGCAGCCCAGCACACGAGCTGTCAGGTGGGCTGCTTGGTGAGGGGAAAGGAGCCTGCACAGCGGGTGGCAGTGCCTCCTCACAGGGTGCAGTCCTGGTGGGCCCGTGCCAGGTGACCTGAGTGGGTGGCCATAGGGAACCTCGGTCAGCCCAGAGCCCCAGTTCCCTGCTGGGGTCATACTGGTGTGGCCAGGCCTGTCTGAGCCCAGCAGCTGGGGCAGTAGGGCAGGAGAAGCAAGGTGCAAGGCTGGGCACAGAGATACCCAAAGCATGGCTCAGACATAACCCAGAGTTAGGGGCTGCTTTTCTGTCCCTGCTGAGGCATCTCCCAGTTCTGTCTCACACAAATCTTCTTAGTGGCCTAATCCCAGGTTACAGCTGCACTGTATCAGAGCTGGTGTTCGGTACCTGCCCCTAAGCCCCTAGGAAGGTCAGGAGGAGAGGCTGCAGAGCCTGCTGGTATACTCAGGGGCAAGAAAGATGATATCTTGTAAGAGCCTTTGAGGTTTTCCAGATTAGCCACCTAAATGTAGTAGATGAGTGAAACGTATTTCTGAACTTTAAAGAAACCAAAATGTCTTTAGACATAAATATCAGTGTGGGAAATTTAAATTGCAGTGCCATTCTGTGGACATGAGAAAATACCTTTTGTATTCCCAAAGATAGTATTTTTAGAATTAGTTACTTTTTATACAGAAATATGTTGGACTTTAAAAAAAAAAAAGGCATTAGAAAATGACCCTTGATTTCACTCTGTGCAATACTTTCGTTGTGTCCAGACCCTCTACACCTTCTGTTTCCTTAAAGCAATACACAGAAAGTGTTAAATGTGGCTTTTGGGTATTTCACACTCATCTGAAGAATTCCACTAAGTGTGAGCCAGGAGGAGATCAGTCTCTGCTTGCATGAGATGGTTTTTGGCAGTGAAGCCTGTTTGGGAAGTTACTGCTTGACTCTTTCTCTCCTCATTCCCCACTGCTTGCTACTCTCCTCACATTGCAGGGTCTGCACTCTCCAGTTTGCTGATATAACAGCTTCTGGGGTTGCAGGTTAAAAATATCCCTACAGAGAGAAGTGGTGGTGTTTTCATTTTAACCAAGAGCAGGACCAGCACAACTGGGGGGGTAACAAATTCCCTTTCAGAGATGGGAATGAGCAGGGACATCTCAGAGGCTTTGATGCTAAGGGACACTTATTGCATAAAAGCATCTTTAAGGTAAATTTGTTGCAGGTGAATAAACTGTATTATTGTGTATTTGCTTTTACCATGGATCTGTGCTTCCCCTATTTTGACCCAAAGGAACATTAAATTCCTGAGTAATTGCTTTGTTTGCCAGAAAAAAAACAAACAAACAAACACATTTTTTCTCAATACTCTTCAATAAAAAATTCGGACCTAAGAGTTGCTTTTTACTGTCTGCTTTTATTTTTCTCCAAGATGAATGTACCAGAGACATTCAGCACTCGAGCTATGTTTGTAGAAAGACTTCAGTTTCAGTCTGTGACAGGGCTCTTCTATAGCAGTGGTAAGGATGGTGAGAATGTCTGTGCACTAGATCAGGTACTCTATGCTAAATCCCTTTAGCATGCGGGATGATGGAGAATGGAAGAGGAACCAGTAACTCCCCAGGCCACTTGTATCCTGGGCCAAATCTTTATGCCAACATCTGTTGGCTAATATGCTGATAACTTACAGGTTGTTTCATCCATTCTTCTTTCAAGCTTTATTACCTGAAGTTTACCTATATTGTAAATTTTCATGCTAAGTAGTAAAGATAACTGTGTAAACAGTATAAAGTAAGGTAGTCCTATATTCAGCCACAGGTGACTTTGAGCAGCTGCAGGTTAATAGTACTTGATCCTCCTGCTAACCTCTGTCAGTTATGAAGTTAATCTCCAGGACATTGGATAGGATTATATTGTCAATTATTTTTCTTACATACACATCCCTTGGAGCTATTTAGAGACAACTAGAAGTTTTATAACATAAAGAAGGACACTGAAAGGAGGAGGAAGTGAACTGGTAATCGTGGCAACTTTATTTGTATATGAAATCTGTCTACAGTGATATCATAAGGACCAAGAAAACTAAACACTGCTTGATGGAAATGACCCAAGAAAGATTAATAAATTCATCTTTGTCATGTCCTTAAAATTGCTCCCTAAAATGGGTGTTAGCCTAGAAGAATGTCAGTTGAACTGAAATTAGCTAAGCTGAACAGAATTCTAAAAGGTCATTTGCATTGTGAGTTGATGATATTTTTTCAATCCACTTTAGGGTGGTTTAACATTGGCTAGGTAAGATCCTACTGCTTGTAGACAACTTCTTACCGTGTAATATTAAGGTGCTGTTTGGTATAAAAGCAGTATGTTCTAGCATGTGTGGAAGAAACACACCATACACCTGAATCATTTGCCTTTAGGCATTTCCCCAGTCTGTCTGAACAGGACCAAAGGAGTCACCAGGGCAATGCCACAAGCACTAGGTTCCTATAATTCTTTTCATAAATGTCTTGAGTTTCGTTTTAAAGATCGTTACCTTCTTTATTTGCCAGAACCTCATGGCTGTAGTGATCAGCAGCCTTGTAAGGATGTCTCCAGAGAAACTCTGGAAATTCAAACTGAGACTATTAACTGGAGCCCAGCTATCAACCTCTCCAAGGTCACATAAGTGAACTTCTTGGATGTCACTGTGCCTGCCTAGCATTTTAATTTGAAGTGTAATGGAGAGCTCTTGACTTTAACATGTGATTTGGCAGCTGGGGGAAGTAATCCTTTAATATATTGCAATAGCATTAATCACTGAAGGTATTCTAATTTATAGCCTAAATATACTCCTGGTCAGTTTGTCCCCTCTTTTCTTATGCCAACATTGTCACTTCACTTACCGCTGCTCTCTTCCCTCTCTCAGCTGGATTTCCAGTGCAGCTGACTCGTCTGCACCCTGCAGACTGAGGGGAGTCAGACCTGATCCCAAGGGCTGGGTCTGTGCCATACAGCACTGGAGAAATCATTAAATCTCTAGTTAAATCTGTCCTTCAAATGAGATCAGTTTCAGTGTCACAAGATACGGAGACTCTCCAGGCAGGTAAACAAGCACACAGCTCTGGATTTGTGGTTTAGTTCATTTGCAATGATTTGAATAATTATTCAGTAAACTTAATTAACCTCCTGCAGTTTTAGAAATTACTATTAGAGTGTCTACTCCTGCTCCATCAGTTGGCTGTGTCATTTTCTAAGGGAAGTTTAATATAGTAATAGGTCAGAGGGAAACTGTCATTTGCCTGGTTGCCCTTGAGGCAGCCCTGAGAACCTGGGGCTGTGCCCCAGAGCTGGGGAGCAGCACTGGTTGCCCCTGAGCTAAGTCATGCTGCTCCCACAGGGACTTGCCTGCTCTTTGCTTCACTGGATGCTGGTTTGGTATGCCAAGATACCGTATGTCCTTTGGACAGAAACTGTGATTGTGGCCATTCCCTGTGGGAGGTGGGCTTGTATGACCCGTGATAGGAAAAGGAAATTACAACTTTCCTTGAAACTTGATTTCTGCTGTCTCCTGTCTCCACCCCCAACCTGCTGCTGGTAACTGAGGGCACAGCACTGCTAGTTCTTGCCATTTTCTCATAAGCCTTGTGATTTTTGGTGTCTTCATAAAACTACTGATCCTGAATGTTTTTGTTTCTCAATATGCATCTAGTCCTTCAGATTGCAACACAAATCTGGCAGGTACAAAGAGACAGGGGGCAAATAAACACAGCTCTTGCGAACTCTGGTTAAAATGTCAGGGTTTTTGAGACTCGTTTGAGTTAGGAGAGGGAAAGGAGCACAGCTGTGTGTGTCCTGCTGTCTTGTGTGTGTCAGCGAGGGATGGTCTGGCTCCTGCTTGCCCAAGGCCTGTGGGTGTGGCTGGGGAACCACCACAGGACAGAGTCTCTACTAGATAGAGTTAAGAATTTGTATTTAGAAGTTTATTTAGAAAACATTTTTCCAATTCAGTGGATTATTTTTTTCTCAAGCAAAAAAATGTAAGTTTTGCTACTGACATCGCAGGGAGAAAATCAGCAAGCAGCTCCTGAGGATCCTGTTTTTCAGAGTGATTCCCAGCAGGAAGAACTGGTCAGCCTCAGCAGCCACTATTGTTAGTTTTAGCAACAGATACAGATAGAGAAGTACGGCTTCTCAGAGGGAAAGGGAGACCCATCCATCCACCTTCTCTGCCCCTGTAGAGCAGCCAGTACTGCTGGCCAAGTCACAGCTGATAACTGTTCTTCTTGAAAACCTTCTGAAAATGAGTAGCCTTTTTAGAGGGCATTTCTTCACTCTTTCTGAAAAGCAGAGCAGGATGGGACAATCAGGGCCAGCAGGGAAAAGGGAGAAGTACTGCACCCTGCAGAACAACAGGAGCGTCAGGGAGGAAGGGAACCAGTTAAAAAATAGTTGAAAATGGAAGGACTGTGGGAAGGTTAGAGAAGAACATGTGGGGATTGGCTGGAATTACAGAAGTGAGTTTCAAGGCGTGGAGAAACTGCAGAAGAGACAGGATTTCTCACAGTCTTTCTGAGGGAAGAACACGGTGGAGACCTGTTGAGGGCACCTACCCAAAGGCTGCCTCTGCCCTGCTCCACCTGCGTGGGTGCAGCAGATTCACCTGGACAGGGGCCCTGCTGTACCACTAAGCACTCTGGCACAAGTGTGCTGAAATTGAGGAACCTGTGTTATTTTCACAGCCCTTCATGAGAGAAATATTATTTTTAATACTGTGTGAGGCAAGAGGAGATAATACAGAGAGGGAGAGAGCCTGGAAGGAGTCACTGCTTTCTGCTTGGACAGATTTGTTTTGCGCAGTGTTTTTGGCTTGATTTAATAGTGAGTTGGCTCTTTCCAGCCACGAAGCAGGGGAGGAGGGATGGAAATATGTTCCCAGTCTTTGGCCAAGAGTGTCCCAGAGTGTCCCAGGCATGACCTCTTCAATGTTTATTTTTCTTCCTCTACAACTGACCCAGATGCTGAGACTTGAGACTTTTGCCCTGCTGGTCTGTTGAACATTTGCTCTTTCTGGTACAGCATGTGATGGTCCCAGGAATCAGGCTGGGAACAGTACCTGGAAATGTTTTTCTCTCCAGCAGACTGTTCCGTCCGTTTGTGTTCCAGGAAGTCCAAGGCCAGGAGAAGCAGCCTGGGAGAGCAGTGCCACCCAGTGGGGATGGAGGCGGGGATGCCAGCAGCCGGGGACACCCGTACAGCAACACTGAGCAGAAAAAGCCTTTCAAGCAGAACAGTAAACAATCCCGGAATAGAACAAAAGGGAAACTAGGTTTTGGTCTGCTTTATTGGAAAACAGTGACAATGATGTTCAGTGGAATCAGATTAGCGTTCATTTATATTTGCAGCCTGTGCAGTCTCTTTCTTGGGGATGACAGCAAGGTTTGCAAACTGAGATGGATGGTTTTGATCATGCAGAACTGAAAACCTAACAAAGTGTCTTCAAACAAACAAACAAACAAACCAGTTTTAACTTAATCTAATGTGCCAACCACTAGGAAAAAAGCACAGCTCTGGAGGAAACAACATTAGTTTCACTAAAGTTAAAATCTTTCATTCCAAAAAGCATCTTCTCTCTTTTACTAGTAGGTGCTGCAAATCCAGTTTAACACAATAAATAGTTGAACAAACTCCAGGACCAGGCTGAGCCAGTTCAAGCACGTTTCAAGACAGATATAGCTGGAAAGTAAATTTCCCACCTACACATGACATTTCTTTGCCTGATTGGAGGTATTGTGTTGGCAGGAGTAAACTACAGCTGGTCCCTTTGTTTTTCTTTGGGGGGAAGGAATTGAGATAATTTAAGGATATACTGTACAGAGGAAATGCAACGACTGAGCTTATATACAGATACTCCCCAGAGGACCCCTGTGGCGATATTTCGATCCATTGCTAGCTGCAGCTAAAAACCGTCAGTCTGTGCCACAGGGGCACGGAGGTATTGGGTTTCTTTGCAGTTCTCCTATGGTCAGACAGAAACTGCCCCAGGCACAATCCTACGGATGTGCGTGTAGGACTTCCTGAGGGTAACGCTCCCGTGATGAGACACCCCCCGAGGCAGGACACACTCTTCTGTCAGCTTCTGGGTTTCAGGGTCCCAGCACAGCACTGTCGCAATGACTTCGTTCTTTTCATCTCGGCCCCCAGTGATAAACAACTTGTTGTTGCAAGGAGAAATCCCACAACTGGCTCTCTCATGGGTGAACTGAGTCACCAGGCACCATGTGTCTTCCTGGGGGCTGTAGGAGTAGAGTGCTTTCATTGCCCCACCTGGAGAAGAAATGGATAACAGTTTGTACCGACCATTCCTGTAAGAGATTTTAATTAAACCACCCACTTCAACAAGGCTCCAGTCCTGACATTCATAAGAATGATTTATGCCCCAAAGCTAAGAAAAAACAAGGTCACAGGATACTTTATTGTTTTGAAAGCCGGGTCTGCAGAAGGCCACTTATTGTTCATAAGGCTGTGGAATTTAAGGCCAGAGCAAACTGCTGTGGTCATGCAGTGTGACCACAGTGAACCCAGCAACAGACCTTTCTCATACCTGCTGCTTCAGCTAAGGACACAACTTTAGAAAAAGACAATCCTTTTTAGAAGAGCTTAGATCATAAAGGACCAAGTGTGGTAAGCTGCCACTGTTAGAAATGGGTACGTGATTTCTTCACTGAATCCTTTAACTTCAGTGTCCATCTGTCCATTAAACCTTCTTCTTCCTAGAGCTAGCTATTTTCAGAAGCTCATTCCTTGCTTAGGGGGTTGTCAGTCTGAACTCAGAATCTTCTTATGGGTAAGCTAAACAGAGAGTGACCTTCAGTTTCTCCATGTTTCCCAAATCTGCAGTCAGTCTTGATACTTCCTGCACATCTTTTCCAATAGGGTCCTTTTCTTTTGAAAAACAGACAATACCTCAGTACCCAAGAAATGCTATGGATATATATTCCCTCCTGAGAGCACCTACAGCTGTATGGTTCTTATTCTGAAATTTGCAGGGACTGGGTCTATCTTCAACTGTATAGAATAGGGCTGGGGAAACCTTGAAGACATGGCCTTATTGATGAGTTGCAACAATGCCTGGGATCCTACCTGTGGGCAAAGTGAGCACTGATTTATTGAAATTATAATAAATACTGGTTTTGGCAATACTAATCCAGTACTTCAGGGATGATCAAGTCACTGTGAGGTGACTTAAACAAGATTTATTTCCTAATTGGAGCAGACTGAAAACATACACAGTTAGTTGCAGTGATTCATCTGGCAGTTGGTAGTTCATCAGTCTGGGCAATTTGATTGCTTTGGATGCAATAACCAACTGCTCTTTTATCTTTGAAACCTCAGGTGGGGCCGATTTCTGTCTGAATGAACTAGATTTGTTTCTCAGATAGGGGAACAACAGGTTTACTGGTGAAAGATGCTGAATGAATGTAACTGGAGTGTTGTGTCAATGTTTATTGGGAGTTGTATCAGCCAGTCTGCAAGTCATGCCTTCTCTTTCTGCCTCTCATCTTGTACGAAGAGGGTGGTGTCAGTCCCTGTGCTGAGGAGCACAGGGTATTCACACACACACAAGGTGCACACACGTGTGTATATACCTATGTGCACACACACACACTACAAATCTCCCTTCAGAGCACTGCTTACTGTTGGTGATACCCTGGTTTATGCCAGGCCTCAGCACCATATTGATTATACTGCAAGTGAGAAGTTTCCTGGGCCAGGCTGAGGGGGGGGCCCTTCAGAGCTCCTGTTTTGGAAACAAATGTTCCTCTTTCCTTCTTTTGGATTTCTAGCACGACCTGGACATGTGTGCCGGGTCCCTCCTCCCTCTGCAGTTCAGCTCACCACCATTACACTCATGTTCTTCCATAATTGCTTTCAGTCCTGGCAATTGACTGGATTAACCCCAAGCACAACCTAGTGAAGAGGCTGGGATCTTTGAGTATCAGTGGCTCAGCTCCCATGACCTCATCCATGTTTACAAATGTGTAAAGGGCGAAGGTCAGGATGAGGGAGCCAAGCTTTTTGCAGTGACGTCCAATGATAGGACAAGGGGCAATGGATGCAAACTGGAGCATAGGAGGTTCCATGTGAATATCAGGAAGAACTTTTTCACTGTGAGAGTGACGGAGCACTGGACCAGGCTGCCCAGAGAGGTTGTGGAGTCTCCTTCACTGGAGACATTCAAACCCCGCCTGGATGCGTTCCTGTGTGATGTACTCTAGGTGACCCTGCTCTGGCAGGGGGGTTGGACTAGATGATCCTTCGAGGTCCCTTCCAACCCTAGAATTCTGTGATTCTGCGTGATTCTGTGACCTGCTCCTAGTAGTCACATCCCTAGGTAAATCCTGTGTGCAGTGGGCTGTGTAATGCCCCTGGAGAGGGGACACAATGTAGCCATGAGGCCATGCCCTTGCTGCTATGAACCCACCTGTGGATGTCTTTACATTGGCTCTGGGCTAGCTCCAGCTTTCCAAGATAGCAACCACACTAACAGGGAGTTTGACTTGGTGACTCCTCACTACTGTCTGTGAATGTGCTGGATTCCCATCCCTCACTAAGCTCAATGGGAAGAGCCATCTGACCATTTGGTGACACTTCATAGAGTTTGTGGGTAAAACTAACACAGAGAAGCAATCCCAGCTGTGTCTAGACAAGAAGGAACATTAATGCTTCACCTACCCACAACATAGATGTGATCACGGAAACTCGCAGCATTGATGCATTTGGCTTCTACTGGCATGGCAGCTTTCAGGCTCCACGTGTTGGTCGCAGGGTCGTAGCACTGAGTCTTGTCCGTCGCCAGCTTCCCGTTGGGCCCTCCCCCAATCACATAGAGTTTCTTCTTGTAGCTCGCTGCTGCGAACGAGCTCACATTGATCATGAGGGGAGCAGCCTGAGTGACAGTAAAAGCTCATTAGTAACCATTTTGAGATTTCAAGGAGTGAGACTGATGCCTACGGGGTGGGAGCCTGCTGAACTTTAAGTCAGATGTCCCTTTTAAGATGATCAGTAGGGTTCAGAAGATGACATTTCTAGCCATAAGGGTAAAGTGTCTTTCAGCTTTTTGTTAAGACTGTAAACTCCTTAATAAGATTACACTGTTCAAATACTATTAAAATTACATTGTCAACAATTGAAAAGCTAGGAAATGTCAGAAATGCCCCAGAACTCATTTACATACTTATGTACATTGAAAAAACACAAGAAACGTGTTCATACTGATCTTTCTACTTGAAGCTGTGATTGTTAGATTCCTCTGCATGGCTTGGTATTATCTAAAAATTAGTGTTTGTATCTACCATTACGATGCCAAATACTTTCCTCTCATTGCTTGAAGTAGTTAGAACCCATTTTTTTTCCATTCTGTTTACACTGAAACCTGTACTTTCAACTTAAAAAATATAACTCATACCATATATAATGCACAGGTTGCTATACATGTTATATATATATATTAAGTATCAGAGCAGTAGTTTTCAGCCTGTGCTCTCGTTCATGTATACTGTGTTCTTACTCACTGATTTATGGACTACTAGCTTTAAAATCCAACTAAGAAAAGGAAAATCAAGCATTAGATGCCTCACAGGCAATGATTGGCAGGCAATCCTGTGATTTCTACTTTCTGAAGGGTACGTATTTCTATAGAATAAGTATTTAGGGTTTTACAGACCAGAAATACTTATAAGAATTGTACTAGATCCTGTCTTGTTCATTTTTATCATTCAAAGCCCTGACACTTGTTGATTAAAATGTTCCAATGGAGTGAAATGTTATGTGATGCAGTATCTTACCTCTGACCAGCAGTTGTGAAAGGGATCATATGCTTCCATGCTGTTGATTCTCTGCATGCCATCAAACCCTCCAATGACATACACTTTGCCACCCAGAACAGCCATTTTATGCCTCCACCGCCCAATATTTAGATACTCAATTTGTATCCATTTGTTGATGGAGGCATTGTATTTCCAGACATCGTGCTTTGTTTCTTTGCCACCTGTAGTGTACATGACACATGTAAATACAACAGCATAGTTTGCATTTATTCCAAATCTCCACTATGTTTAAATTTTAAAATGTGTTCTCACAATAGAAAATAAATCATTGGTCGTTATTATTAGCTTCTTAATTATCTACACCAATGGCCTGACCCTGTTATACCAGAAGGAAATTTCTGCATTTAGTTTACTTAACAGTGGAGAAAACTCTGAACTTTTTCTACAGCCAAATATTCAGTAAAGATAAATCATTGTTCCACACTTGACCAGTCCACAACCTCTTTTGTTTTAATACTGAAAGAATAACCAACCACACAGAGCATGGTGATATGCAGGAGAGTTTTGTGCACCACCAGGGCTTTGCAGGGTGCTGAAGAATGACAAATAAACAAACATGATTTAAATAAGATAGTGGAGGATGCTGCCATTGGTAGTGCCAAAGGCCTCAAAGACAGGCTGGTGGGGTGGGGGCTGCCAGTTTGTGCAGGGTAGATCCAGTCAGCTAGCCCAGTTTCCCACTGTAAAACAGCGAAAACAACTCTGAACTCCTATTAACAGCAGTCCTGCATGGCATGTGAGAAGTTTTACCTTTCAGCCTTGGGATCACACAGCTGGGATCCCATTTTTGTACCTCTCCTGGTCTCTTTCTCTACTGACTTGGATTTGCTTCATATTTATAGATTGCAGATCAGAATTGGACCCTATAAACTCATTCTAGACCTGACTTGCAAGTGAATTTTTACTCCTGCTAAAGCAGAGGGCGGTGTTTTGAACAAGCCCTTTTGTTTCCATATAATTTCTGGTGTACCTGCAGTACGAATGGATTTAGTTAAGCCAGAAACCACATTTACAGACTCAGTAGCTTATTCCATCATCTGCAACATGATTAAACATTTGCTTCACTGGTGAATATACTGAAAAGAGAATTCATATTCCATTGAGAAAGTATCTGCCTTCATTGGTATTCTGTACTGCAGCCAGATCACTGCAAACTGATGGAGCTCATCTCTGGGCCAAACAGCAGATTGAATAGGAGATAATTAGCATGCTAGAAAGAGTCGTTTGCAGTGCTTTTGTCTCAGTATTTTTCACATGTATGTGTTGAATTTTATTTGCACTCAAATGGCTGAAAGGCCTGAATGCAGCATTCATGGTTACAATGGGGCTGAGAGACTGCAGGTGTTCCCCTTACCCAGCCCTTCTGCATGAGCTTGTTCTTTCCTGCACAGGCTGAGACTCTGGTAGGAGCCTGAGCTGGACGGGTGGGTGAATTTGCTGCACATCACGAGGCAGGGAGAGATTTTTGAGAGAACTGGAGGTTTATTTTGTTTCTGTTCTTTCTCTAGACCAGAGTTCTTTCTAAATTGAGGGAAAATGTAACTAAATCAGTAAAAGTAACAGTATGGTGCATGATAATTCATGTCATTTTTAGTCACACCACAAATGTAGTGTTTCAGCTATCCAGTCAAAGCATTTAAACTGGGGAAATGGTGATCTAAAAGTAGCCATAATCTTGTACAAAGATTATTGTTCAGATGCTAAAAGAGCAGGGAAGACTCCAAACTGTACCAAAATCCTGACAGAAATGAGCATGTGGGAGGGGAGATCGAGTTAGGAAAGATGCCAGTCAGGTTAGAAAAGAACCAAGTCACGGGAGCTAAAAGGAAGGAAAAAAGAGTGGAAGGACACGCAGAAGGGACAGATGTATTGAGACACTGATTATTTGGTTTAGCTGGAAAGAAACTACTAATGACTTTGGTCCACCCAGCCCTTTATTTGGGGGGAAGCAGTGAAAAGGAGATAGCAGAAAGGCTAAGAAGGAATGGAGGGAGGGAGTCAAATATTTGAAATTAAGCAGAGAAGGAAGAAAGAGGAGCTGTGAGAAGAGCAGCAAGAGGAAAGCCAGCTTAGACTCACCACAGCAGGGGGTGGTTACCCTGGCCTGCAGGTAGCATGGGTAGAGCATAAAAGAAAAGTGGAGAAGAGACACTGCAAACAATGACAGTAATAAGAGGAACCAAAAAGTTTGTGACCTTGAAAAAGAGGAAAGGGTAAGAGATAAAAGGCAAATGGAAAAGAGACCTCTCAACTCAAGGGTGTGAAGGTGTGAGGGATGTTCCCTACTCGGGATGTTTGACTTAGGTGCCCCTCTACAGCTAGCCTTTAACAGAAGGTCTGCTGCCAGAGTGAAAGGAAACTCCCTATGGCAGGCTGGAAGGAAAAAACTCCTTTATTTGTAACTAGGGAAGGAATAGTCTAATTCTTATCCCAGGATAAAGATTTCATAAGCTTTAAATTAGAAGGAGGTAATAAAAATCTGTGAATTCCCAAAAGACAGAATGCAATGGGAGACATTTGAATAAATGCAATGGACCACCAATCATACTTAAGCAAAGCATTCACACTTTAGCCCTCCATCCTCCTTTCTCCTCTCCTGTCTTAAGTGAGTATAGAATGTGGTGGATGATTTTGCAGGAAAAACTGTCCTACCCATGGAGGCACTGCGTTGTATCATGGTCTGTAACATGACAGTGATTACAAGCTTGCTATCACTTCTTCTTTGGCAAGCAGAACACAACCATTAAACTCCTTTCTGACAGGCCATCAAAACCAGCTGTCAAACTGACTATCAAGCTTGAGCTTAACCTTAACCTTCTTGACTGTCAAAGTAAAAACTCTGTAGCTCCAGGATCAAGCCCCTACATGGAGCTCAACTGTACTTGTGGGGGAAGTTGAATTTGCCTCCTGAAGCTCTCAGGATGAGGGCTTGCAAAGGGTAGGTTCAGCCCCATGCTGTGTGTCTGGACCATTGGGTTTCATCTGGCTTTGACAGCTGATATTGTTGGTAGCAAGTGGGCACTTCTTGAGTCCTGTCTGTTGAAGTGCTCCTGAAAATGCAGTTTTCAGGTAGCAGCTAAACAGTGGTGACAGTTCCCTGCAGGTTCTTGACTGATCTTTGCAGAATGAGTCAGATTCTGGCAGATTTTTGCTTACGCATATGGAGCTGCAAATTGACTTATTACAAGAATATGCTGGAGCAATTATTCTTCATTTTAAGTTTGGTAAGCCACTCTCAGAAGCCCTTCCATGACCACAGTAGCTGAGTGTGCACACAAAAGTACCCATGCATAGTGATGAATATTCTTTGAAAAGAAATCCTGTGCTAAAACATTCACCAGGGCCAGGCAATGTCCTCACACAGCCAGCACTTCCCTGCAGCCTGTTCAAAGCCAAAGCATTAGGAATCCACGTAGTGCTTAGTTCTACTAAAGCTGCCTCAAGCATGCTTGTGATAAAAGGTGGAAATAATTGTGAGAACCCTCTGCTGCCCTCTTCTACTCCCCATGTCTCGTTCCTTACCTGATATGTAGACTTCATTTTTTAGCGTAATGCATGCAAACTCCACCCATTTTTTACTCTCATTCTCCGTCTCCTGCTCTGTGATTGGCAATCTTGCTACTTCCAAGCGGCTTCGCCTCAAAGGATCCAGGCAAGTCACTTCTGCTACAAACTTCTCATCTTTTGTACAGCCCCCTATGATCATAAACACCTCAGACTGGAACTCGTGCATCCTGGGCTTGGTTCTTTCTGTAATAATCTAAATGCAAGCAAGACAGAGTGAGTACACAGGGCACTGACACCTACAGTTACAGAAAGGTTTGCTGACTCTTTTTATTACTTGTTTTGTAAATCACAACTGGCTTACATCAGCTGAACCAACTATCAAACGCTCTCTAAGTTGAAAGCCTGGAAATCATCTTGGAAGCATTCAGGAGAGGTTGCTGTATCCTTCTTTCAGCAGGATTTCTCCAACACTGGACTTAGTTGCTTTTGTCTGCTTGCTAGGATCCTTTCAGATCCCCCTGGGAATTCCCAGGGTGGCACAAAGAGCTATGAAGGTGAGCGCTAGTGACAAGGCTGGGTACATGTGAGGTAGATAAGAGGACAGGTTTTATTTGAGCTGACAGAGGCAAGATAGGAGGGGTAGGAGGGCCCTAAGATTTGTGTATGCCCCAGGGAGCTTGGAGAGAGCAAGACTACAGTTAGCACTAGTAGAAAATTACTGCTCTCATTATTTGTCCTGAAGAGAGATGTTGAAGTGTCAAAGCAATAGCAATTCTCTACTCTGGGGGGTGGTGTTATTGGTTGCTTTGTTTATAAGCCTTAATTTTAAGACAAAACCAGAAGATTCACTTAAAGCCAGCACCAGGCTCTGAAACGTGGCCAGCTCTAATTTCCTGCCTGTTGGCTCAGCTTATTGACCAGACCTTTGTCACTGGGACACTGGAAAACGTCACTTCCCAGGTACAAAAAATGCAGGGAGGGCTTGGAAACTTCTGTTCTACCTGAAGGATTGCTCCTCTGCAGCAATCTTACATCTGGCAAGGATCAGACTGCAGTTGTTACCTTCTGCATGCCCCAGAGAAGCAGTCCATGGACCCTCAGGTTAAATTCTCCTGCAGTAGGCAGCTTGCTTACAGTTTTACTTCTCTTTATAAACTACTTCTAATATGTTTCTATGAATTAGCATGAGGTTATTTACACAGACATAAATCTTGTATTTTCCCTACATTTAGCAAATTATTAGGCAAACTCTTAAAAAAGTCTGTCCCAGAACTTGTCAGCTTTCCAAATTCTGTTTTAAGCCATCTGTCACCATGGCCAGGCATTAGCCCTGGGGACAATAGCTTTCAGGACTGCCTCTCACGGCTGCCCCTTCCCAGATGAGCATAATGAGTGTTCAACCCTGAGCAACAGTCCCTTGATCTACCCTGCATGGACCTGACAGCCCTGCTGAGTGGGGCAAGGCTTCCTCAAGGAGTTCCCACCAGACTGTCTGGCACTGCCCAGGGTCGTGGTGTACTGTCTTACGCAGTCGCTGGCACAAAGAGTCCTCAGTCTCTCCCCCACTGCCAGTGACACATCCAACTGTTAGTGATGGATCCATAACATGATCCTGAGGCCTCCTGCTTTCCTCTGACTCTCTGACTGAGGAGGCACACATTTCCTCACACGCTCACATACTTTTGCTCCTGTTGTGAAATTTGACCTCTGGTTGCCCTCCCCTCTACCCCACATTTTGGGCTAGGAGATGTGACTGATACCTAACTTCCCAAAGATACGGGCAATTGAAGAACTGGAGATCCACCACAGCCTACCTTGAGCAGGCAGGACAGGACTTGACTGGATGTCAGGATGAACCTGTCTCTTTGGGTGCAGGGATCTCTGCAAATGAGGAAGATAGGCAGACATCTCCTCAGGGAAGAGACTGTCTTCTTCACAGGAGGTTCTCTCTTTCTGAAAGATTCCCCCCCATCAGTAATGAATGGAAGTGTAACATACTCAGATTTGAAAGAATCATTACAGATTGTGGCAGAGTTTAGTGGGAAAACTATTCTTCCTTTCTTAGGCTTGAAATATCAGCTAAAAGGGTGAGGTGTCAGGAGTAACACCATTTACCTTTTCACTAAGAAAGTGACCCAGAGTCTATGTTCAGCCGTACAAGTGTGTGTATGAAGGGTTGAGCTCAGATGTTCATATGCAGGAAGCTCTATGCTTTGTTTTAGAACAAGCTATCAAAAGCTTCTAAGCTCTCTAAATGAGCAGGATAACTGCTGAGGCCCACCTTGACTTTTCAATCGCACCAGTTAATGAAACTTCAGTGCAGATACCTTTTTCTGTCTCATGGTACTGCTTCTTCCGATGGGATTTTTGAGCAGAAGCGTGAGACATTTAGAAAGAGCAGCAAATCCCTTCCTTTTTCACTCACCTCATTGCCTGACAGATGGTACATTCTTGCTTCCTGGAGCAAAGGAAAGACATCTGGACACTGTCTAATGAGTTGATCAGCTTCAACAGTCTCTACAAAATACCAGGGGTCCAAGAGGGGCAGCCGGACGTTCTCCAGCACATATGGCAAGAGAGGAAACCTCTCCGACTCCTTGTAACGGACCCAGCTCATTACAGTTTCGAACACCTGCGCTTCTTCCGTGACGTAGAGGTCATCACTCTTCAGCGTGCTGCAGAGAATGTCAGCTGGCAGCTCCAGGAACTCCTCGTAGTTCAGGACCTGGGTGAAGTTCTGGATAATGTAGTTCTGCACCTGTTGTTTCAGGCTCTGCAGGGAGTGGGCATCAGCCAGCCTCAGGATGCCAACGCAGTTCTCCGGCTGGAGGGCTTCGGTGAGAAAACTGGCACAAGCATCTACCATGCGAAGGAACTGTGGACAGAAAAAGCATGTGTAAGCACAGAGCAGTTACTTGTTTGACTGTATCACGGGGGAACTATGAAGCTTTGGGGATGGGTCCCAGCAGAGCAAAGAGTGGGGAGAGACAATAAATCAGTCATGCGAGGACAGGTATCTCCCAGAATCTGCATTCTGATATGAAAATGTCTTCTTCCCACTGTTTTTCTCCCTCTGTATCTATATTGCTACTCTTCCCTCTTGCAAGACACAGAAAACAGGTGACAGTCATAAATTTTGTTTCACAAAAGTAAAGTATTTTCTACCATTCCCCTTCCCTCCATGAGATATCAAAGCACTAGCTACCACAGAGTTACAAAGCACAGAGAAGGTCCCCGGGCTTCAGATGTGCGTACCCTACTTCATCTTACTTCCTACTTCATCATACTACAGGCTGCCCAGAGAGGCTGTGGAGTCTCCTTCGCTGGAGACATTCAAATCCCGCCTGGATGCGTTCCTGTGTGATGGACTCTAGGTGACCCTGCTCTGGCAGGGGGATTGGACTGGATGAGCTTTCGAGGTCCCTGCCAATCCCTAGGATTCTGTGATTCTGTGATCTTGCATCTCAGCTCTGATCAGCTGGAAGGGAGTTTGGTTTTGGAGTGCTGGTGGCTCCACTGGCTGCATTTATGCTCCACCATCCAAACCCTGAAGGTGTCTGAGGCCTTGCAAGGGTGGTAGAAATTGAGTGCTGAGGTCTGGTAGGTTTGGGCCAAAGTGTGGCCTCCCATGGTGTATGGGCATGTCGTCCTGTACTAGGGCACATGGCAGGAATAGATTGACCATCAGCAAATCTTTGAACTGCCTGACAGCTGGGGTTGCCTGGCAAGCATCTGCTGTGGGGGAGGCCTTCAGAAGTTTTAGAGAACTTCATTTTCCTTGTCATGACCATTGGTTCAAAAAACCCACACAGATGTGTATTTTACTCACAGAGTCTGTTTAATCAAAGAACTTCTTCTGTTTGCGTTCAAGAAGGCATCACAACTGCTCTCATTAATTTCCTTTGCACAATAAGTCTACCTGAGGGTCCCAGATGTGCAGACCCTGGATGACAGATGTCTGCAGGGCATTTGCCATGAATTATGATGTGACCTGGGTTGCTGGTGATTTTTCAGGAACTGGGAACCAGTTTTGGGTAGAACTGGTAAATTACAGTGCTTCATTCTGGGCTTTCCATCTCCTCTGTGATTTCAGAGATGGGCAGGGCATCAGTATTTCGTGTTGGTTTTGACACTGAGCGGTGCCGACAGCGACATACAGAAAAATGGGCCAGACCTGATGCTGAGCATTTCCGTCCATGCTTTTTGGGTCCTTTTTCCATCCCACGTCAGCAAGCAAATCATTTTAACTCATTCTGTCCCACTGGGGAAAGTTGCACAACAGTAACTTAGGGGCAAAGAGGAAGCGAAACATTTTTGAATACTGTAGTATGTAGATTTGTTTCAGTAATTGGGGTAGAATCTTCCAGACCCGGCGGTGTCGTGTTGACACATTTAGCACTGTTTACCAGAGCTGAGCGATCACAGATGCTGCGTACAGACTACCTGGTTCCTGTTTTACATTCAGATGTGGCCAAGGGTTTAGAGAAATGCAACTGACTGATGGACAAGGGTACGGGAGGTCTCAGCATACGTTGTGATAGAAATATGTCAGCAGCACCCTGTGGCACCACAGCAGAGCTCGGCAGCCCCTTGGTGCCTGCCACGCTCCTGTTGCCTGTTCTCTGGGCTAGCACAAGGCTGACACTCTGAACTCACCAGTGCACTTCCATGAGGATCTAAAAGGACTCTGCTGACACCAGCCAGTCCTCAGACCTGAGGCAGGTTAAGCATTAACCCTGTGAAAGTTGGCAGTAGCAAGATGCAAAAAACCCTAAATCTGGGATTTGTCAAGGTCACTCATGGAGTCATCTACAAGTCTGGGAATAGACCCCAAAACGATGCTGTCACCAGCCTATGGCCCAGCCATTGTAGAGTGCTCTGATCACTTATACATGGCTTGTTAAGAGTGACACTCATGAGATGACACCAGAGGGTTTTCTCCCAGGCAGCACACACAGGTCTAACAGCCACGCAGGCACCACCAGTCACTCTGGGGAGCTGTGTTTGTGGAGAGACAAACGCGGAACTGCGAGGTGTGGGTGTGAGAAACAGTCCCCATTCAGGGCTTAACCAGAGAGGTCAGACTGCTCAGGAGCATATCAAGGCAGGACTTCCCCTGGCTGCTGCTCGTCATCTCTGTGCTGCACTCTCTCCCCATCACTCCCTTCATTTAGAGACAAAACTCCCCCCAAAACTCCCCCAAATTAGCTGGGCACGCTTCAGTCAGTCTCCTGAGAGCAGGTGACTCAGGAGAGCACCCAGGAGGAAGACACCCTGAGCCTCTGCTGCATCTGCTCTGATTGTTCTCACAGAGCTTTAAACTTTCTCCTTTCCCTCCTGCGAGTACCCCTCCTAATGCCACCCCAGGCATTTAAAAAGCCCTCTTCCCTGGGAACAGCTTCATCAACGTCTGGGTCCTTCACCTAATACCCCTTTGAATCCAGGTTCTTACTTGCTGGAGACATCCCATCTGCTTACCTGGCCTCCACTTGGCCTCCTCTCTGAGTGAGAACATCAATTCTCCCCATTTAAGTCCTTGCTTGACCCAGCTTTGATTCAGCTGTGCAGTGTAAGCAGTGCCAGCAGCCCTGCCTCCTGCTGTAACCCCCAGAAAGGGAAGGGAACAGTGGCTCAAAGGCCTCTTATTCGTAATTGCTCTCTGTATGCAGCACACTTCAGGGTCAGACCCTGCACCCTGCAGCTGCCCTCGCCCCCCCGCACTGCTGGTGGCTGCAGAGGCAGCAGGTCCCGCTCAGCGGTAACACCTGCGTCCCACGGGACCTCCATGGCAGGGACCAGCCGGGCAGTGAAGGGGCACAGCCACCCTTGCAGGGCAGAACTCTGCAGCTTTCTGAGCCTGCAAACCCATCTCTGACCTGAAGCTGCCCAGGAGCCCTTCGTTATCAAATGACACCCTCTGGGCTGGCATGGCTGGCACTGTGTGGTGTAATGAGCACCGTCCTGTGACAGCAACCCTGGCCATTGGCTGCCCAGTGGCTACAGGATGGTTTTCAGATAAGTGCCAAGGCATTTTCCCTATAGTGTCTTGTTCATGAAAAGTGGATTAACATATGGATGAGAGGTCCTTTGGGAGTCAGTTAGGCCATCAGGCTGGTGGTGCTTCAGCCATGCCCTGGCAGGTGGCATTTCCATGGCAGGGGTTATCACAGCTTTTTGAGACAATACTGTTTCTTTTACATCTGCTGAGAACCTTGCTTCCCTCCCACCATCTCTTTGCTTCCACTAAAGCAGCTGACATGGCCCCTCAACCAAGCCATGCTGAGGGAGCAGGGTAATACAGAGGTTCCTGGGGGACAGGAGGGGTGTAGACAGGTCTGAAGGTTGTTGTTGAATTACTGTGGGGGAAGCAAAGCTCCCTGTCACAGCCCTAAGAAGCAGCTGAGTTCTTGGTCCTACCAAGAGGTGAAAGGATGAGCTTCTCTGCAGGCAGTGCAGGTGGCAGAGGGTGCTGGGCTGGACCCAGGGTGGGCACCAGCCTTGCGAGCATGGTGGATGGGCAGCCGCCAGCTCAGACAGAGGAGGTGACTGTTAAACTCATGTTGCAACTGTGCTCTAGGTGGAAAAAATTTGTCTGGGTCACTTGAGGGAGAGGCTTAGCTGTTCAGCAGCTCCCTGTTCCAAACCCTTCACCTGCTTCCCCCCGCAGGGAATCGCTGTGCACAAAGCACAGTGCGGCAGGGTCTTCTGCTCTCTCTGAATAGCCTTCCACCTCATCCCGCCATCAGCTGTGACTGCATTTGGCCAAAACTTATTGGAAGGGACTAAGGGAAGGCACAAGTATGTCAAACTTTTTAAAAAATAGTTTCTAGGGAAAGGTGGAGTATCTCTATGGGAAGATCTAGAGCTGTGCAAGTTATTTCTTTTTCAGTCCTTTGTCCAGTCTGAGAGATTGAAAAAAGGCACTGCCAAAAATTGTTGCTAGTCAGATAAAAGAGTTCTATCTGGGATTTGGTTTTCTCACATGTCATTCATTGAAAAGGAAAGAACTCCCCAAACAAAAATGTTACAATAAATTGCAGAATTAATCTTTTCAACTGTTGATATATTGAAATGAAACATTTGACTGCGTCAATTGTTTCTGTTTGTTCTTCAGCATAAATAGCAGAGACAAGCTGGCAGAACACTAGTAGTTACTGAATCTTTTTTACACAAAGCCCATTTTCAGACAAAAACTTCATCCGTGTATAATGTGAGGCTTTAAGGCCTTATAAATCTTGATAGTATCAAGGACGGTTGCAATAAGACTTGCGATCACTGCTAGTAGAAACCTAGTTTCTAGGTTTTTGTAGTTTACTACTCTTGCTGATGGCACCCTCCTGATTTTTATCATTATTCTAACAATGTTTGATGGTTTTCTTAAAACACTAGCCTCGGTAATCAAATTTAATCTTAGTTTTAATGAAATATAGGGAAAAGAAAGGAAAAAAAATGTAAGTGTCTATTTTTGGTGGTTTCAGAATAAAAAAAAACAACTGAGGAATGATCCTAGGGAAAAAGGGTTCAGAAGAAAACAAAAAGAACACAGAAAAGTGTCCTGGAAATGAACCAATTGTAACCTTTGAGTGCTACCAGTTTGCAGTATTGGTCTGCTGTAAATGGCAGTAAATTACTACACTCCAGCCCCAGGCAACGTTAAAGCTCCACCGCCTTTTCTGAGTTACCTTGGGGAGCACTTTGTGATAACTTTCTCTTCTCTCCCCACAGCAAGTACCAGCTCCCATTACCCCAAAGGCCACAGGTTCATTTCAGAGCAAAACCTCCCATGTAAGATTCAAGAATCTGAAGTTCATCATGAACCATGATGATTATGGTGTTTCTGGCCTTCCTTAATGAAAAGGCTGGGCACACATACACACATTGGCACTTGGCAGGTCATGCTGGTGGCAATTTGTTAGCAATGTGCAGCTTGGTACCAGGGACTACAATTTGGTAGACCTCACAGGTGATTTACAGGACATGTGAATACCTCATGGGCCAAAGGCTGAGTAACACTGCTCACGAGTCCCACAGGTCCCAGGCTATGACTAAAACCCTTTACATGAGGAGTCCTGCAAAGGAGGATGCTGACTTTGGCTGCTGAGCCTCCATCTCAGGGCGATGGAGAGGTAGAGACAAAGTTAGCTTCCTGCTCTGGCCAGCCATGACAGCCACTGCTCACCGGAGGTGATGAGCCTTTGCAGGCTGACCTGAACCTGGGGAGCACTGTCCCAGCAGCACAAGCCTGCTGCCTGGCAGGTGCCACATGAGAGCAGCTCTTGGAGGCAGAGCCCGGCTGTTCGCCTGTTTGCACAGCACCCAGCACAGCAGCATTCCAGTACGTGGCTGTGACTGGTATTTTTTATCACAATGTAAGTAAATATGAAGCAAAATGCTTCCAGAACCCATGAAATCAGAGAAGTTTGCAGTGTGTTAGCTGGGGCAAGACACAGTGTTGCCAGAGCAACAAGGCTGGATCAGTGCATTTGAGTTATCTGTACCTGAAAGAGGCTGGCGGCTTCCAAGACTTTCTGTACGTTTTGCTTTGTGATGAGCATCTTGCTGGTGTAGGTGTAGTCCAAGAGTATATTCATGGTTTCTGCATCAACTCCTTTAAGTATGATCTTCTCTTCATATTTCTCTCTTAAGTCATTGCAGAACATGGCCCTGAAAAGAAAGACGTTTATCTTTTACTGCATCCCAGCCAGGATGAAGCATTCTGAAAATATTTGGTTGTATAGATTTCAACACAGAATACTCTGATTGCTTCATGTTTTATGCAATTAGTCCTGTAGCAAAGTAACAAGGAAAATCCTTTTGTTGCTTTTTAACTGCTCTACTCATGAGTTTGATAAGGCATACACACATGATGGATACCCCAGACCTGAACCCTACAGGGGACCTGGAGCTCTGTGTCAGCAAAAGGCAGCTGGGACCTTCCCTGAGCAGTGCCCTGTGTCTGGACTGATGCTGCAGAGCAGTTCTGCTCTTCCCTACTGTCCTCTTACAGACTCATATTCTTTCTATTTCTAGTACAGGCCCAGCACATTAAGCCTAAACCTGCAAGCCACTGGCATTCTCCATACTTCGTTAACACTTGTACTTTATCGCCCTTGGCAAGGTCAATACTGCTGTGCTTCCAAGCTGCAGAACGCTGCTGGGACTGAACCCTGAGGACCAGACCAGGTCCACATGTCTGATAGCCTCACCTCAAAGTTTCCTAACATAACCTTGACCCCATTGGTATCAGGGATAGGCCAGGAGAGAATGGCTTAGGGATTTTCTGTTAATTAAGAAGCTGATATTTCCTCTGCTGAATTTGGGGAGCCCCTGGTATGATTGTACTAGACAAGTACTTGAATAATCATGAATTGGAACTACTCTTAACCAGAAAGTGCAGTGATTTCATGCATGTTGATACCACCTCTTTGGTGGATAATACTGCATTCGAAAGGCAACAGCCACACACACCCTTGGCACCAGCCAGATACTTCATGTAGGGTATAAATCAAAAATTTCTCTAAGAGAAATTTCTCTAATCCACTTTGCATTGTGACAGCTGTGAGGAAAACACACGCATCTCCATCTGCATTTTCAAGTCATAGTTTTAAGTATTTCTTCCAATGCTTTTGCTTTATTTAGAAGTCTGATGGGTCCCGTATTTTTCAGTGCATTCAGAGAGCAAGATTTCACATCATTTGGAATCTGGCTCAACGGATTAGAAGCACGTGAGTCCACCTGTAACCACTCTGGTGAAAAACATGTGCGGTTCTAAAGTGTAATTAGAAGCAATCTTTATCCTGCATACCAAGCTCTTCTTTAT
The DNA here is from genome assembly GCA_013398125.1 of Aegotheles bennettii. Taxonomy (NCBI): domain Eukaryota; kingdom Metazoa; phylum Chordata; class Aves; order Caprimulgiformes; family Aegothelidae; genus Aegotheles; species Aegotheles bennettii. Next base: position 1,307,332 of record VZRW01010595.1, on the reverse strand, counting down.
TAGTCATGTACAATGTTGACAGGAGAGCGCAGCCTGGGAAGTGGCTAGAGGTCCAAAGTCTTGGGCCATGCTTTTCTTGTAAAAGCGGTGCCAGAATAGGGCTGTCTGATTGACACATCTTATTGGAACCAAGATGTAAACAGTTTTTATTGCAGAGCAGCTGGGCATGGCAAATGGTAAGTGTATGGAAGACACCAGCTGCTCGTTGCTCGAAGAGCTACCTGTTCCTTGCCTCAGCAGAGATTTTATAGCAAGAGAGAGCTGGTATGAGTTATGTCAGTCTATAAAACTGCCTCTTGGATAGAGAGAGCCAACTCTTGAGCAGGAAACTTGGGCAGAGAAGTTACTTGTCAGAAAAGGTGTTCAGCCAAAATTCTCATTTTGCCTTCACTCAGCTCGTTCGAGGTTTTCAATTCACCGCTCTGTTCCATGGTCCAGTTTCTGCTGCTGCTGAAATCACAGGATTTGAGAGGCAACAAGACAAAATGCTCCTTAACTTCAGTGACCGCCAGACTGGGATTCTCCTCAGATTCTCTGCCTTCTGTGTAGTACATCTGGGGTGTGCAGGCAGGTGGCCATTTGAAAACAACAGTCTGCAGTACCCCCCTCTGCCCCGGAATGGGGAGGTTTGTACGGAACAGCCGATGCAATCGCACGGGATTGATAGGTGCCGAACACTTCATCTGAATGAGAAATAGGCCGTTGTAGGATGCAGGTGTTGTCTGCTCTTGTTCCTTTTATCTCTTAAACTGGTGACTCCAGTCTCGCATTTAACCATCCCTGTCGGGGAGGTGAGAGCTCTCACTTCCGTCCCGCACAGCCGGAGTGTTTGATGGAGGTCAGTTGGAGATACCCAGCGTTACACCATTGCAAGGCTGCTCAGAAACCACCTTTGGGATTCTGGTGGAGGCTTTGCACAGGGATCTTCTCAAAGTGCTTTCACCTGTCTGTCTCCTAATCTGTGAAATTGTGCTAGAGCTGCCATCCACTCCTGATCTCATATCCGATTCGTGTAACACAGCTGCAACCTGCAGAAACCAGGTCTGATCTGAAGCATCTAAAGCACTGTGCTCTCCCACCAGTACTCCTCTCTAGAAGGTGGCAGGGCTGAATAGGGCAGTACTAGGCAGGAGAACTGCTTCCTGTAGCGGGTCTCCTTCTGCTCAGATGGAGTGGACCTCATTTCCACTGTGTGTACTGACCAGAGGGAACAACACCCTGGCACCACTCAGGACTGAGCAGGCTGAGCTTCTCTCCTGAGGATTAAAATGCTGCTTCTGAACCTTTCTGTACTTACTCAGAGAGGTGTGTGATTATTTTTTCTGGGGCTCCGAATCCTTCAGCTGTGGCTACTAATTTCATGATCTGTTTCCTTGGTTCCTGTCCCTGTGCAATTCTAAACAAAGCCTTTGAACCAACATTTACGACTCTAAGAAATGCACATCTGAAGTGAGGGCCCAGGGCTGAATTTAGGTACATAAAAATGGGTAAATTTAGAAAAAACAGGGAGAAATCTCAATTAAGTAAATGAGGGGTTGCAGTTTGTGAAGCACTTTTTAAGCACCCACCCACACTGGAGTACTTGTGCTTGGAATTATGAACCTGACTTCAAACAACCACACTAGAGCTTGAGGATGCTCTGGAAAATATTGCTCCAACCTCTCCCAGCCCTATTCTCCCACTACGTTGGGCAGCGCAGGAGTAAGGAACTACTGCTCCTCCTTGGTCAGCTTGTGTTCCTCTTCTCTGCTTTGTTACCTTCATCCGAGGTTGGGGAGTTAATGCTTTTATGTCTATAGATGCAGGACACATCAGAAGTACTGGTCTATCTACTCTTAAGCAGTGCTGAAGGAAGGACTAGACAGTGCTAACTTTGTTTAGCTGTGTTTCAGCCAGCTGCTGTGCATTGCTTGCATGATGGCACCCAACGTTCAGGAAGGGGGTTGTGTAACAAGCTGTTGCAGGGGAATGAAGCCCATGACTCACAGAGTCCCTTTGCTTTGCTGCTGTGCACGGGTGTTAGTGGCCCTGTAACAGCATGGCAAGTACTCACAGGAATAGTGTAATTTAGGAATTTCTTCTTTCTTTGGGCCCATGAAGCTTCCAGTGAATTATGGCAACATGAAACAAGCTGCCTTGTGAGTAGCAGAACTAGTGGAGCTCAGCTCCCCGCAGACTTGTGTCTTCCTTTCCCGCTTCACAGTAACCTCAGCTTCCCCTTCCCAAAGCCTCCATTCTCTCTCGTGATTCCTCTCACACACATTTCACCATCCCTCTCAGGACACTCAGCTCTGTGCTGCTTGTGTCTGGCCGAGCAAGGGCAGCCTGTGCTTTGGCTGGTTCTGGGCACTGTGTGGATACGGTGCTCGTGACCCAGCCGAGCACTGTGGGGTCCCAGTCCCAGGAGCTCTCCTCTGCCTCACTACCGATTCCCATCAAATTTGGGAGAATTTCAGTTTTCAGATTTCCACCCTCTGCCACAGGTGATTGAAATGAACCCAAAGATTCATGACAAGAGGCACTGACAGACAGGCAGACAGTGTGATATAATAAATCGCAGCTCTGTGGGAAGCCAGGCCAAACACAAGTGTCCAGGGGGACAGACCCTACGCACGTGTGCAATTGCTTCAGGATGAGATGACCTCCAGCCAGACATCCCCTTTGCTTCAAAGGAGCAGGCTCAGTGGAACACTGGCCAACAGAAGTTATCAGGAAACTGCCTTGCCTGTTTTTAACTGCCGAGGTCCCTTTTGACTGCAGCACCTTTCCTCATAGGGGGAGTGGAATATTTTTTTTGTCAAAGTACCATTACGATAATTCGGATTCTAATTCATGCATCTGCTCTCCTTCCTGCACACAGTGCTGGTAGGAAATATTTGGCCATCTGTGTTTTCAGTCGCACATTTTCACATATGCAATATATATATAGTCTATCTGTAGAAATGATACCTGTCTCTGTATACTCATAGACACAATCTTTATTGTGAGATAATAAAAGCAGAGCTGGTCTTCCAGGCACTACTAGCAAAGCTTACTAGACTTCATTAAAATTAGCTTTCTGCTCATGTCACAAGTGGTCACAGGTTCTTTTTTCTCATGTTTCCTCTGTAGTTATTCAGTCATCTGACCACTTCAGCAGTAAAAAAAAAAAAAAAAAAAAGAAAGAAAAAAAAAATCCCAGCCATGCAAATGTGATTGTCTAAACGATAATGGAAAATCTGTGTTCAAACTGATACGGAATTCCTCTGTGTATCTAAAATTTGTTCTTGCTGGCCAGTAGTCTCAGATAGACTATCTATTGTAGTACTGAAAGAATAAAAAATTCAAGAGGACCAGAAGGAGGGGGTGAAGTGGTAAAATTGCTTTCAAGGAGGTATTTCCCATTGCAATTGATTTTCGGTAACCCTGGGAAAGATGGAAAATCCATTCTCTTTCCTATTCAACAATTTTAAGCAATATATATTTTTACCACAGAATGGTAATGGGATAAATTATCAAGCTGCACAAATCCACTCCTATCTCGATAAAAATACTATGCAATCTGAATGAACACTGCTCTTTGCCTGAACCCCAAAGGGACAATACAAGGGGGTACAGATACTTGGTTAAAGCACCATTTTCTCATCCACATGTGTGCCAACCATCCTGTTTCTTTGCATGCCTCCAGCGGTCTTGCTGAGCTCAGTATCAGAACTCTGGCAAATCCACGACTTGGCACCTGCTTTATTTAAGTCATCAACTTCAAAAAAAAGAGGTGAAAGGTGTCAGGGATTACAGACTCACAGCAATTTGCAGAGTTAGCGCTCAGTTTACACTCCCTGAAGATCTGCAGTTCAAGCCTAAGAAGCAAAGTAAGATTCTTGGGTTTTTCTTACATGTCTTACCTGAAATAATTGCTTGCTGCAGCAAGGACCACTCGGTGACAGGAGAATTCCCTGCTGTCCACGCACAGGACGACATCTGTAAGGGAATTTTCAAGGCGAAGGTTCTCCAGGCCATTCTGGAGCATCAGAGAGAGACCCGTATCATCAAACTTGACCTTTTCACCACTCGAGACTTCCACCAGGTCCCCCATTTTCATTGAACACTCATTGTCCAAAGAGATCTCGGGCTCCTCAGAGCTCTTCTCCAGCGTGTCCCCCATTTTCTGGCCAGCACTGTCTCATTCTATTGGTGCTTCAATCTAAAAAGAGCTCCTAAGCTTCAGACGAGTCACACTGCAGAAGTTGGGCGGATTTCCTGTCCAGAGGTCTCTGCTTATCTATAGCTGTCACACACACATAACAGGAAGCCTTGCACTTTCTCATCCTGTTAACACAAACAAAGGCTGGGGGTTTTTTGGTGAATTTCAGGCAGTATCAACGTGTTTAGAAAGGACTTAAGATGCCTCTGGATGTGAGATTACAAGTGACAGGGAAGCCCTGCTTCCCACCCTCGAGCCAGTCCCTCGCTCTTATCCGGAGCTGCTGGTTGCAGTGATAGGTGGAACATACGGCTATCAAGTCACTCCTGGCAGACTGGGCTGCTAAGGGGAAGAGGGCAATATTTAAAAATTACTTTTCCAGGTATGTGATTATTAATCGCTGAGCTGGGTTGGGGGTTTGTTTGTTTTTTTTAATAATATGCTGACATATTCAGAAAGTCCTCCAAGCGGCTGCTTCTGTCCCTCATGACGTGTTAGCTGACAAACATTGAGTGGCTTTCTTTAAGGCTAAATCAGCATAACTCTCTCCAGGACATGGAGCAGCACCAAAGATCTCACAGCTGATGGTCTTCAGGCCACACTGACGGGCTCAATGATGGGTCCATGCAGCCGGTGTCGTGCCACCAACCCTGGCTAAAGTAGAGAGCCTAGGGAACAGCATATTCATACTCACCCTCACTGCTGGAGGTAGCTTGAGTCACATCTACATCTAACCAACCTTCCCTTTGTGATACTTACTTCTAGGAATCCTCATTTGGCCAGTCCTCATGTTTTTGTTGTGTGTTTGGTTTCCTCTTTTGTCTCCAGCTCATATAGCTGAACTCACAGTGCTGAGGGAAGCTTGGCTTAGAAGAAGGAGGTGAAAGTGGTGTTCAGAAAGAGCCAGGTTTAGAGGGTTGTCATATAGGATGATCGAGAGGATGGAAAGCAAAAAATCTCCCTCCTGCTTTCCCCTAGCTCCTTGTAGTGGGGTTTTCTTCTCTTTGTGTACTCTGTGCAGCACTTTGGCTTTTTGCTTTCCCAGATGATGTAAATGTGTTCCTGGTGCCTTTCATGCTAACTTTTGGTAATGAAGTCTTCCCTTTTTAAAGCCAGTCCTATCTTTCCACCAAGTACTCCTCCAGGAATACAATCAGAAAATGAAGGAGTCCCCTCAAAAATATCAGGTGTGCTTTAAAAATCACAATATTTTAACCCTGTTTTGGGTTAGCTTCTCTTTGTTTATCGTCATGACTTTTGACCTTAGGGAATTCATCTTATCAGGCTTTTCTCTGATGGTGAGAAGCTTCATATTTTCTTTATCTGTTTAAGTGAAAGCTGAGATTCAGCAGTGATCACTTGATTCCAGTTGCTGAAGCTTTAAACAAAGCATTAATAGTTGTGAAAGCTGAAGTAAGATTGTATTGCCTGGGAGTGCTGGGAACGGAAACCCTGCAGTAACTGGGTCGGTTGATAGCTGTGGTGTTGTCAGCATGCTACCCATTAACTGCTCTGTAGACAGGGCCTTGGTAGCTCAAGCAAGTGTTGACTAGTAGTAGCAGTGATTGCTATCTGCAGTCTGTCTCCTTCTGTGCCATTGCCAACCCATACGATGTATTTTTAACCCTTAATTTTTTATTTTTTTTTCTGCCAAGCGCCTCTCCTCCCTTCTTCTTCTGTCCGTCTGTTTTTATAGGGCTACCTAATATTTACAGAATCCCTTGCTCAGGGATTAATCCACAAATGTAGTAGCTAGTTTCAAGCACCAGAGCAGCATTGAGGTGAATGTTATGTCTTTGCAAGTATAAGGGAACAAACCCAACATGAGGGAGCTGCCTGCCTGAGCTGCTCCGTCACCCAAGGCTGCAGCAGCAACACATTATTTACTCCTGGGGCAAATCCAGCTTGTTACTTTGTGGTAGTACCTTCCAAATACATTCTTCTTTTTGGCCTTTAGAAACTTGTTGTGGCTGCACTTCTACTGCTTTCATTAAAGAATTACCTGCTAGCTAAACGAACCGCTTCATCTGGTAAGGGCTGAAGGCTTGTCTGTTCATGACGTGTTTGTCCACTGTCTTTAGCTTACACACACCGGATTGACCTCTGTTGATTCTGAGATAACTGGCTGGAAATACTGGCTAAATAACGTACATCCACCACTCCTGTCACATCGTGAGTTTACAGAGCTATGTGGCATCACAGACTGCTGCTGGTACGTATGTATCTCTGGTTTGGACATGCTTGGTGAGCTGGGTTCAGAGACTGCTTCACATCCTGCCCTGACCTCTTTACCTCTGCATCCCCTCCTACCCATTTGCTTGAAGGCTGATCTGTAGCCAACACCAGATTATTTTCAGCTGTCTGTTCCTGAAACCAGCACCTCATCACTGTGGCATTTCAGTGCTGTAAAACTTGACCATGCCAAGTGAATCTGCCCTCATTGGTCAGGGATCCTGGTTCCCATCTCAAAGAATGAAAGATTCAGGCAGTCCCTGGGAAAAGTCATGGGCATGGGGCCATGATTAAGAGGAGGACTGGAAGAAATCACACCTGGAACAGCCATGAACAACAGATCAAGAGCAAGGAGCTGAGACATTCTTAAAACAAAGGCAGAAACGTAGAAACCTGTTTCTGACAGTTCTTGTCACTTGTTTTGCTTTCCACAGTCCTTGTGCTTTAGCTGACAGAGAGAGCCCTTATGAACCTAGTGAGCCTGAGGAGGACTAGCAATGAGACATGGGAGCATGTGGCTGCCTCAAGGAAGGGGCCAGATAAAGACTTGCAGGAAGTTTTCTCAACTGAGGAAGAAGATGCTGGGCCAGCCTGGTATCACACTGGGATATGGAAACTTCCTACTCTAGGTAATGAGCAGGTTGCTGAACTTGAAGGTGGCAATGACTTCGTATTTCAGACCTAGAAGGGAACTCTCCCGTGAGTGTCCTGTCACTGCAGAGATCCCACATCCTTGCTGTTTGTCTCCTTCCTCTTCATCCAGCCCATGTCCATTTCATGACCACCAGTGTTGCTCCAGGTATGTGTGATATATGACCAAGTGGCTGCTGTTGGCTATTGCACCTTATATTTCCCCAAGTGCTGCAAAAATTGTCACCAGAGCTATCTAGAAGCAAGCAGATAACTGGCAAAGCTAAAGCCACCCTACAACATATTGGCAGCTACATCTTCAGACCTCAACACACTTCCTGATGGTTGTGGGAGGGAGCATACTTTCATCTGAGGTGGCCTGTTTAAAGGTGCTAGCCTCCAACATGAGAAGGACACAACAGCAGAGTCGTCCTCTTTGTTTTTGTGTTTTACCTGCAGTCCCAACACTGTAATCACTTCCACTGTGCAACTCCATAAATACTGCAGAAAGAGCCTTGCAATGCAGAGGAGCCTGCTGGGGGCACACAGCCAGCTGATTTGTGCAGAGATGTGGAAGCAGAGATGGAAACTGTGACTGGACAGATGGACACACATCTAACCCTGAGCTACTTTCTAGCACAGCGCAAAGTAAGACAGCTGAGGCCGAAGATAATCTTGCCAACACTGGAAAGTTGCTGGATTTTTTTTGTCCGTGTTTTCAGTACATTGGGATAATGTTCACTAGCTTAAAATAGCATGTTCTTATTTTAGCTGTGGGGAAACAAATGTGGTTTTGGTTTTTGAAAATACATCCAGAATCTGTGGGTCAGATTTTCTATAAACTGAAGGTTAGCATCTTTGTTTTGTCACAGTTGTACTCCCTCTTCTGAACCAGCACCACCTTCCATTTCAAAGCCTGCTCCTTGAGCCTTCTCACATCCTTCCCTCTCGGCATCTGCAGTTGTTCAAAGTCAGCAGGCAACGGTGATTTGGTGAGGCTGGTCTGTCTCATCCCCTCATTCTTGAAAAGCACCTCCTATTTTGAGAGTATCACAGTGTTACTCTGCTAGTGCTGCATTCATTATCTTCCTAACTTTTGCCCTCAGACTGTTTTTGCTCGTATTTTAAGTCACTGGGATGTTTCCAGAGTAACTGCTGCTTCCATGTATTGTTTTCTTTGGGGTAGTGGGATCATCAGGCATTGTGCTAACAACCCAGATGAGTGACTCCAAGATGTGCTTTCACCTTGTATAAAAAAGAGGTCCCAGCTGACCAATTTGTATGTGCCCAATTATTTGGGTTCAGTATTGGAAGGCTGGTTGTTATGCTGATCATATTACTCTCATGCATGTTATTGGCTACAGAGGCCAATAAGCCCTAACTCTGATGTGTGGATGGGCCAGTTGAGCTTGAGTAATCTTTGATCCCCTCCTCACAGGCTTTTGAGGGAGTGGTAGAGGAAGACTACTATTTAAATAAGCATTTATTCTATTTGAAGAAGCTGAATTGCAGTCTGGGGGTGCAGTATGGTCACTCCCAAAGCTGCAGGCAGAACAAGCTGAGACATCACTTAGCACTTTATTTTAAGACCTTATAGCCCAAGATGAGATGCACCCAAATGAAACTGGAAGGACTGAAGCCTAGGGATGGGGCTGAAGGTAAGACTCATAAGAAATGCAGGAGGTGCAGGCCATGGTAGCTCATGAGTGCTGTAACCAGCCTTGCCCATTCAGAATAGTTTTTTCCTTCTTCCCTCGAAGAAGGATGTTCTTTCCTCAACACCTTACACTACTACAGGTTTTTCAGGAGAACAGACGAGTGCTTCCACTTTCACCCCTTCAGGATAATCAGTTTATGAAAGAAAACACCAGCAGTTATTTCCATTCTCTGTTGTATGCAAACAGGGAAAGAAACGGGATTCTTAATGTTCGTTTCTACTGGAAGTGCCCCATCTTCTTTTAGCTTAGCCCTGAATTGCTCTCTGAAAGATCTCGCCAGCATTACTCACAAAGAGGTTTTGTCATCAGCATCAGACTCCCTCCTGCTTCAGTTTATGTAAATAACGAGATACTTGGGTCACTTGTCTGGTGCTGGCTGCTGTGCCACCCATTTGAATTTAAAAGCATCTTCTCTGTATTATTAGTTAATGGCTGTTTATGCACAAATAATTCTTCCTCTAAGTAAATTATACCTTTGATCTCCACAAGTGGACACAGGGAACTAAGCCTATGCTAGAAGTAGAGGCCTGTTGTCCTCAGCGATATTTTGATATTGTATTCTTTGTGCACCTTCATCTTCTGCTGCAGCCAGGCTCTGGTACCCAGCATGCCAAGGGAAGAAACAGAGCCTGGCTAAGAGTTAACAGCATTATAGTTCAGGCACTCGTTCCACGGCTTGGTAAAACACGACCACCAAAGTAACTCTTGAAGTGAAGGAGAGCTGTTCTGCTTGGCATGAGCTGAGAGATGGAGGAGGCTGCCATTTATAGAAAATTGTGTGCAGGCCTGTTTTAGTGCATGCTTGATGTTAACGAATGGTAGGGCCATCGGTTGGACTGAAACTTCAGTTCAGTGGCCCTGTGCAATACTGACAGTGTGGCCTCAAACCAGGGGAAATAAATCTAGCCTCAGATCTTATTGAAGTCTAAAGCAATGCTGGTTCTATTTTTCATTAAGGCTTGCCCATCTCAGCCAGTTCTGGGCACACATACCTAACTGAGGAGTTCACACCCCCCGCGCAATGCTCCAGAGTTGTGACTGAGTTTTGCTTTGGTTTTTGGACTGCCTGAAGTTTAGAAATGCTGCCCCCAGAATCAGTGCGGTCCTTACATTCCTTGTGATGGGTTTTTGCTAGTTTGCAACCCAGATTTACTTCTTGGGTTGTAAAGACTCTCAACGTATTATTTGGGCAGACTGTAAGAGGCAAAGCCAATGTGACGATCCGGGTGCTCTGTATCCACACCACATGGTGACTAACCTCAGGCTCCTTTGCTTCCTTCTCTGCAGGACTAAGTCTATCAGACTAGAAACCCATATGGACTCAAAGCAAAATAAAATGTCCAAGTGAAGCCCAATCTAAACAGGCTGAAGCCAAATGAGACCTTTTTGACCTTTATCTTTTTCTTCCCCAGCTATTTTGTTCAGCTCACAGCTAGCCTTTAAACTTTCAGTTTGACGGTGAGAGGGATGGTGAACGTCTCATGAACCTGAACATGAGTTTAAAAGAATTGGTCACAGTGCTCAGCTCGTTCCGCATCACCGAAGTTTCAGCAAGTTTTAAAACACTGTCAAAAAATTGAGCTTTTGCAATTTTTTCCGCAGGGTGTCTTGTCTCTTTTGCAAGAAATCAAAACTTGTGTGAAACTGGTCTTTAGGCAGTAAGGTTAGACAGCTTTCAAGACAACTCGACATCAGTTATAGGAAGAGTCTTTACTCTTAACTCTGTATGGTGTGAGCTGGGGAGCTCGGGAACTTCGCAGCTCCCAGCTACCTGCAGCCTGTGGAGGAATTAAGTTGGCAGATTGCTAGCTAAGTGGCTGAGCAGGTGGGAAAATATTGATCTGAGCAGAGATCGTGCTGTAGAAATGTACATTTTGCTAATTATCACCAGTAGTAAAACTCGTTATTGTATTTTGTGTAACTGAATTATGAATGACCTAAAGTTAGAAACTGGGTGAGTTGTTCATATCCTTATGCAAATAGAGGTATTGCGTGGAGTGCAATGATTTAAAATATAAAAAGAGGAAGTGCTGAAAAAATTGTAGTATTTCCTGAGGAGGAAGGGAAATTATCTGAGTATGCTCCAACTGCTTGGGAGCCAAATGTGAAGGTGTTATGCCGTTAGGAGCCTGTGTCTTTGCTAGTTTGTTTTTTAAGCCGATCAGAGTGATCTTAGCTTAACACAGGCACAGCTTTCTGTCTGTGCATACAGCAGATTCCTAGCTGCTGTGGCCAGAGAAGCACATCACAATTTTCTAGACCAAGCCCTTCTCCTCCTGCGCCATGTAGGCCAGGCAGTGCCATGCTCTGTGGGAACTCATGGCCCAGGCTCTGCTCCCTCCTGGGGGGTGAGACTCAGCCTCCTGCAGGCTCCAGCACCCACGGGTGAGTGCCCGAGTGTGGCCCAAAGCTCCTCAGCCAAACCCACCAAGACTCACGTCTGCTTCAGCTTCACTCGCCAGCCCAGAGAGCCGAGGGAGCTGGCACTGGCACTGGGGCCAGCTGGGGTTTCCCTCGGACGGGAGCGTGCAGGGAAGCTCTGAAAGCACAGGGCAAGATGTCCTCACAGCAGCTCGGAGGGTCCAGCTCACTCGCAGTGTGGACATACCCCGAGTGTCTGCCACAGCCCTTGGCGCTGGCGGGAGCGAGGAGCCCAGCGAGGTGCTGCCAGAACTCCCTGTCAGGTCCAGGGCTGTGCAATCCATCAGGGAAGCTGTCTGGAATGTAGGGCATTGGGACAGCTGCACCAGGCCAGGCTCGGAGCTCGGGAACACCGCAACGCTTCGGATTTGGAAACGGTGACAGATAGTTGTGCTGGCTGGAGGTGGAGCCCAGCTCCTGGCTGCATTAAGTGCTACCGAGCGCCGGGAGGGAGCTGAGGTCCATCCGACTCCGTGTGAAATTCTGGAGGTGTGACACTGGAGAAAGAGGGGACCAAGGTCATCTCCGACTTAAGCAAGCAGGTAACTTTTAAAAGTTCGCCACTTCTTTAACTTTTAACTTTAGAAATGCTACTTTATTTTTTTTGCCAATCAATATTTATTTAAAAAAAATAATTTTCCCATTAAAAAGAGAAAGCAGAATTTTAATATTCCAGTGCAATTGCCATTCCCATCATATCTGCACTGGGGAAAGACATAAGAGCTTTGGAATTTCATACTCTTGTTAGTGTGTTTCTGTGTTAGAAAAAGATGGGCTTTATTAGGTTTATTTAATTTTAAGGGGAAAAAATAAATAATATAAATATAGCAAACATCTAAAGAAATGAGACATGTATTCAACTTTTTATTGCTTCCTGCTTATGCTAATGACCTGTTCCTTATTTCAGTTCTCCTCCCCTTTTAAAATTACATAATATTGTCTCCTATATAGAAAAATGTTAACAAAAAAGACCAAGAAAGCCTATCATACCATGTGTAATATTTTACATCTTTCCATGTTTTCTTCAGTGTTCGGTGTCATGTTGATAGATGCCAGGGAAGTCCAGTAGCCAGCTGTGGCATGACAAAACAATCTGTTTACTATCAGAAGCTCACCAACTAGCCAATCTTAGTTTTACAATCATTTCTGTCTAATGATACTGCTTATGAATAGAAGGGTAGGGAAGGCATAAGATCAAAGACTAAACCACAGATTTCACAATGTTTTCTCAGGAAAACAACGTGTTGATTTAGCTACTGCACTGGAATCTGCAAACCTTCATTAAGTGTGTTTTTCCTGCGATTGCTTTGGCTACCATTTTCTTTCCTGTCTTTGTCTGACCAATCTTTGTCCAGCACCGGTGATCTGAAGTGGCTCTAGCCTGACTTAGCATTTTAATGGAGCTGAGAGTGTTCCTTAGAGAGGCACGCAACTCGTTTCCATAGGAATATTTCAGGTCCAGAAACATTTCCATTTTAGACCTCAGAGCAGGTGCTCAAAAGCTTGTTTACAAAGGAGGGGGTAACCAGGGTGTTGGTATGGGCTGGGATTTTGGGTGCCTCTCCGAAGCAGCTGTATCGGCACAGCAGCTGTTTCCACATCCAGCCCAAGGCAGCCACCATTTACGGACAAGGCAGCAGCATTCGGGCTGGGAATGCCAAGCTGCTGAGACCCACCAGTGATTTCTGGATAGCAGGGGGCTTTTTTCTGTGCTGCTCTGCTGGGTGCAGGAAGCCTGGGATTTCAGGACAGACTTGCCAATTGTCCTTCTGGCATCCCATGATTCCTCCATCCTTTGAGAGCCAAGTCCTGTCTGTCAGCTTGGACAGAAATCGCTTTGCACCACAGTGCAGCTGCATGTGTCTTAAGAAGCAGCGCTGTGCCCTTCAGCATATCTGGCTGCAAGCAGAGGAGGAATTAATCATGGAGCTCCTGGTGAACTAATTCTTCCTGGATTAACTCTACCTTTGTTGATGGCCAAAATGAAGGAGTAGCCAAAATTATAAGATGGCAAAAGTCATCTAGAGATTTGCTCAAGCACCACCCCTAAGGCACAGCAACAGCACACCAGTGGGAGAACCTCCTTGGCACGCAGGATGGCTGGTCCTGCAGCTGGAAGCTGTCCCACAGTCACTGGTGGGGGTAGCAAGGATGTTAGTCCAAGCTAACCAAATTGTAAACTTAGCATCTATTCCTCAGCCTGTTGCCAGAGGGGTGTGCACTGCACCAGAAGTAGCTGGTGGCATGGATCTGCAAGCATGGAGGTCACTGGTAGCTTCGCAAGCCTGAAATTCCCACATCTGGGAGAGGGGCATGCACCTGACAGTTCAAAATAATGTCCAGTTGAAACCTGCCTTGTTTTCTGCTTCACTGGCAGACAAAGCTTTTCATGGTCACTTGGGTTGGAGAAAGGATTTCTTTAATTTGTGAAATGCCTGAAGGTCTCAGAGATGAAGGGGTGCAATGCTCCCGCCTATTAATGGGTGCCTGCATTGGCAAGCAGTTTGAGGAGAGAGCTATGAAGTGTGGCTGAAGGGCAGAGCTGGAGTCCTGCAGGAGGGTGCTCTGCAGCAGCCTGGCATAAAGGGGAGGCCTGCGGTGCAGGGATGTGTGAAAAATACTGTTGTGAGAAAATACTTAATGTGAGCAATTGTGGGGCTGTGGTTGGGCTTGAGGTTACGGGGCTGGGTGAGAACATGGTAACAATGCCACATCAGCTCAGGGAACTGTTTTTGCAGGTATCTACCTCACTCTTTTGCTAGGTTAGGGATTTCACGTGTCATCTGCCATTCTGCAAGAAGAACTCCCTTCAAGTCTTCGCTTGTGTGGCCAACAAGAGCTCAAACATCTTTTATTTCTTTGCTTCTTATTTCTCCCTGAAGAGAAGAACCAGACAGACACCAGCAGAGCCTGTCTCTATCTCCTTTGGTTAAGCACTGGTTTCACGGTGTCTCGATACTGTAAGTGCTATAAAAAAGAAATAGTTCAGTGTTTATAGCAGCAGTGATGCAATGTCCATTCTTCTCAGCTCTGCAATTACACTCCCAGGCTTGGGAGATGGGAGATACCGGGTGGAAAAATTAGGCACACGCTTTCTGGACAGGAACACCATTGACATGGGCCTTATTTTGAGATGCTTACAGCAGTGCATGGCTGCTGGGATGAATGGGAATAGAGGGGATTTGCATGGGCAAGGAACATGGGCTGGCTAAGAGAAGACTGGGGTGTACAGGGGGACATGCAATACTAATTGCAGGGCCACATCAGTAAATATGTTTTTATTGTTTACCAGGTGGCTTTTGTGTGTAAGTCAAGTCCACACTCTGCAATCCCGGTGTCTCCCCAGCTGAGCAGGAGTGAGCACCAAGGGTGCAGGCAGAGGGAGGGCACTGGGCCTGTGGGGACGAGCAAGGCACTGGGCTGCAGAGGAGGCCCCATTTCATTCCCCATGACAGGGACTGCACTCATCCTGCCACCTCACCGCTGCAGATGGACACCCAGGGAAGCATTGCCAGCCTGAGCAAAGGGTTAGGATGTGCAGCACGTGGGGCCAGAGGAAAGGGGGAACTACAGAGTCAGCCAGGAGGCAGTGAAAATGGAAAAGATGACCAAGAGGTGTCTGGGGAGAGCTAATACTGGATTGCCAGGACCCTTTGCCATTCAAGCACCAGCACAGCAATCAACAGAATGACATTTGCTGGTGTGGTTGCCATCCCAGGCAGGTGATGGGAAGAGTAAAGGCTGAAAGGTACCAGTCCTGGAAAAGTGCCTTGCACCCTAAATGTCCGTACCTGCTGATTATCCCAGCAGATCAGCTCAAGCCAATGTGACCCACAGGGCTTTGGGCAGGATGATGGTGAAGGTCTGTTCAAAGTCAAGGGAAGGATTTTAGCAAGATTTTGTGTGTTCTCTGTATTTCTTTGAGTGGTCTTTTATCACGTGAAGAGACTTTGCTGTACTTTCATCCTCATCGAAGTCCAGCCTCTTCTTTTTAATGCTATTTCCATACACCTCTTCCTCGTCACTGACTGCACCTTAGGGCTTTTTCCTGACATACTCAAAAAGGAAATTCCTCAACAGTTACTGAGCTCACTCTTCTGCTCTTCCTCACAAATTTCTATTAATGCCACCTTTCCTTGTGCTCAGTGCTGACTATTGATTGCAATCCTGCTGAATAGCTTCTGTCCTTGATGTTTTGTGCCTGCTTGCATCAGGATCTGCGATGATGTTGTCACTCAACAACACCTCTTTCTTTTTTGAAGCTTTCTGTCCACTACAACTTTTTCTAGCAACGTCAGGATCTGTTCTCCTTCCTTGTGCTGAGAAGGATTTGTTTTGTCTCATCTCTGCTCCATCCATTGCACAGCTCTTCATAACATTCCCTGTGTTGCTTACTTGTTGCCAGTCCTTAGCCTGCACTTCTCCTCAACTCAAATGTCTGAATTTTCTCTTTTACCCAGTGATACAATCCCCATGTTGCATTCAGGGTTTTTAATGTTGTTCACTGTTCAATGTTGCTCTCTTCTCTCTGATCACTGACCAGGGTAAGGTGCTTAGACTGTTGTCTCCCTTTGTATTCTTCTTCAGCTTCCTGCTCTGGGTTGCTGTGGCTCACCTTCATCTCCTCCTGCCTTCAGCTCCGAGCCCTTCCCCAGACTGGTTAGGGTAGGTGCCCATTAGCAGTAAATAGCAACTAAAAGAAATCACAGACTTTCTTTGGGTTTGTTTTCTGTGTCCATGAGCTACTTGAAAACCATCTGTGTTTTGCATAATTTTAGAAAAATCCGGTAAGGAGCTACACTGCTCCCCACGGCAGAGGAAAATTCTCAGGAGCATACTGGCACACGAATTCCCAAAACAGCTGATGCCTTTATTTGGAGGAAGGCACTGACCCACTTAGGTGGCACACTGCACCGTGTCTGAGAAGTGCCCAATGGTGGTGGTACTCAAATTCAACACCACCAGAAAAACACGTCAACATTGGTGGGTGCATGCCAGAATTTGCACGCAGGCTTCTAATTTTAGGACTTAACCCTTCCAGTGCCCTGAAGATGCCTTCAAAATCTCCAAAATCACTGACCTCTTCAGAAAATATTGGCCTAAATGCTTTACAAGTACTTTACATTGTTAAAAAAGTATTAACGAAGCTTTATAGAAATGAGTAATCTTTAATAACTGGCTTCTGCTTCTCAGGCAGCGTGCAACTGCTTATTTTGAGAGAAATGCTTGGCGCAGCTTGAGAAAGAACAGACAATCCCTCTGCTAGCAGAGGAATGAAGGCCCATAGGATGTAGTAGGAACTCAAGTATCCTTAATTTCAGACATCCTCGGTGACGTTTGCTTTCAGAACTGGAAGTGCCTGGATGTGACTGCATGCATACATGTGCACATTATGAAACAATTGATTGCTCAATGAGTATTTTTAATTAGTGTTTTCCTTTCAAATGCTCCATTTACCCTCTTCACATAGGCATTTTTGCCATGTGCAGTTTTTATTGGAGTAAACACACTCCCTTCAGATGGCTCCTTCAAGCCAATGCAGAGATATCTTGACCCTCTTTCAATTTTTTTCATTCCCATGATTTATTCCTTTATGTTTTCTGAAGTGAGCTCTGCGTAGCCATACCGACCCCAAGAGTTATGGCCTCAAAGGGCTGGAGCAGATGAGAAGGTAGGTAAGAGATCTACTTTAAGCAAAACATTTTTATTAGGTCATATACTTTTTAGATTTAATATCTTTGTAACAAATAAGACTTCGGGTTATTACTCTTTTCTAGATCCAGTGGGGAAATAAGTTATTGCAGCATAACCATACTATACAAGGTGAACTGTCTGCTGATTTTCTCTTTGCTGTTTATGTTGTTTGGGGTTCTTGCTTTTTCTGCCAGCGGACGAAAAATTGACTGAACAGTCTCACTCCTAATTAAATCTGCTAAGCAGTTCTGAGTTTTAGCTCAGCAGGAAAATGGTTGAAGGTTTCAAGTTTTTAAGATCTTCACGAAAACAATTTACATACCAAAATCAGTTGACTTTTTCAGTCTATTTTCAGAAACTTAGCCTTTTAATTAGTAATTCTAGCTGTTTTGCAAAGCTGCAATTTACCTGACCCCAGGGAAAAGCAGAGCTCGTTTAGCCTACGAAAATCTGAGCCTGGTTTGCTCCAGAGAGGCTCAGTCCTGGAGTCGTGGGCACATGCTGCTCTTCTCACAGTTTGAGTGCAGGAACCTCATCAGCTACTGCAAAGAGCACAGAGCTGTGTGCGCTCCCCGCGCAGGGCCCAAGGGGGCAAAGGGAGGAATATCCTGAGGTCAGAAGGTTGTGTAGGTTCACAAAAAGTTTATGCCTGGGATTGACATCTAACATTCAGGGGAGCAAAGTAGGTGGCAGCTGATAGAAGAATTGCTATTTCTTCCTTTGTCTCAGCGGGAAGGGGCGGGAGGGAGAGGGCATCCTTCTAGGAAGGAGAACTCCACCAGCTGCCTGCCTGCATCGCTCCCCAGCCTTGCGCAAGGCCTCGCTCAGTGCCTGGTAATGAACTTCATTTAAGCCTGCACGACCCTGCCTTCGCCTCGCTGCTCTGCACCATGCACTTCCAAGTTTGCTTATGCTAAAGGGCAGAGCAAAAATAAATTTCCATACTCCCAGGCATGTTCCATCGGTCTGTGTTGGAGCACGGGCCCCTGTCCAAATAGTTTGGATATGAAGTGAATTTGGACTCCGGGACAGGCTCAGACCTGCTCTTGGAAATTGCACAGCGATGACACCAGGGTCCTGCTTTTACACTGGCACTTGGGTGGCTGCCACCGCTGCGACCTCCAGCTGTGACAGCCGTGCTCGGGGTGTCCCGGCTTGCCCCCAGCCTGGCCCCGCTGCCGTTCGCGGGGCTGGGAACCGGGGCGGGCCGGTGCCTGGGAATTCGGTACCAACCCGGTGAAGCTGTGGCTCGGGCCGAGCCCCTCTGTCGATTCATTCTCGTGTGTGCACAGTCCCTGTTCCGGTCACACGGGGCCCCGGTGCTCTCCGGGCTGGCAGCCGCCTCTCCCTGGGGGCGTGCGGCTGCGGGCCCCGCAGGGACGCGGTGCGAAGGTGCCACCCCCGGTGCCCGTCAACTCCTCGGCGCACACGGCTGCGTGCTCGGGGTGAGGGACCGGGCAGGATACCGGGGGCACGGCGGGGTGTGAAGGGCGGGAGCTTTGGGCTGGCCGGGAGCGCGGCTCCGGTCCCGGTTCCCGCGGAGGCGGAGCGGGAGCGCGCGGGGCCGGGCCGGGACTACAGCTCCCAGCGGCGCGCGGC
>VZRW01010595.1:1265417-1288330 GCA_013398125.1 Aegotheles bennettii | reverse complement strand
TCGAACCCGTGCGGAGCACGGGTTCGAGCCCACGCAGCTCCGTGTTGGTGCGATTTGCGCTTGTTTTTGTTTGTTTGACTCAATAACCATGAGTCTCGCGTCCGAATCAGTTCCTGTTGATGCAGGGTGATTTTGGGTGGTGCTTAGGGCCATTTCTGCGTGTCGTTACCTTGAGTGTTACTGAATCTTGGCATCCAGGGTATAGTTTTTATATCAAAATAGTGTCCTGCGTTAAAATAAGAGACTTACACAGCGCGACCAACTCGCCAGCTCACTCACTTTGAATTCCTGTTTCCTAGTTCCTAATGATCCTTAAAGAATTCCTCTTAAAGGCATCCAATTCCTCAGTTTCTGTTGTTAAACAAGAATATTAAAAGTCTTTTAAAACCTACAGCTTTTTGGTCTTACAAAGAAAGAGGGGAAAATGGATGCTGTGTTTGTGTTTTGGGGGAAGTTATGCTTTTTTATTTTTTTCTTTTCCTCTTCCTTTAAAACAAAAACACCCCGGAGCACGTGCTGCGGTTCCGCCAGTGCTGCAGCAGATACAGCTGGGGGTTTGTTTGCTCTGGCTGTTGTGGTAACCACACACCCGAGATGAGGCACATCTGCAGACACCTGGAATTGTGGATTAAGGAACTAAAATTGGCCAAACCTGAGTTACCATTCCCGTGCTTCAGAATGAAAACACCGTTTATTTGCAGTTGGCTGCCTTGGGGTGCTGTTGCTAGTGTTGTACCAGGGACAGGCAGATGTGAGGTGTCTCACGGGTGGTGTCCCTGTGTTCCCGTGCTGCACGGGGCTGTGCTGGTGGCTCCTGCCCTCCCAGGGTTGCTGGCTGTGCCTAGCACCTCCTTTCCTCCCTTCACAGATGGTCACTGGTCCGGCCACCCCACGCTGGTGCTGAGGTGGAGGCAGTGGGCATGGCATGGCCTGGGCTGGACGCCACCTCCACCAGCAGCAGCTCAGCTCAGCTTCAGGGACTCCCGAAACTGCACCCCGAGGGTGAGCTTTGCAGGTAGGGCTGGGGCACGCCTGGTGACTCGCTGTTACCCAAGGGCCTCGCCCGGCTGCGTGTTCCTCTGCTGCCCTCCCTCAGCTCTGCTAACGGGCCCAAGGAGACAAACACAGCTCCACCAGCACGGTGCTGGCTGTGCCAGAGCTGGGGCTGGAGGGAGAGGTGTGAAATCCAGGAGGATGCTGCGGTGGAGGAAGGAGGGGTTTAGTGCACCATAACTTGCGTGGGAGGATGTACTGATAGGAGGTGTCAGGGCAAACACAGACCTCACTCGCTGACCTCTGGATGAGGCTCTCAGATTATTTCTGAGGAATGTCTTGTGTTGACAAGCCTACAGACAGTATAGATTAAGGAAATAGAAGAACCTGATCTTCTGGTGAACCCAGCTTAGAGATGTGCAGGTAATGTCCGTGTTGGAGCTGTGTCTGTATTTTTAAAGAATTTTTAAAACCTGTGGATAAAAGTGTGATTTGTTTTTCCTTCCCGGTTTTTGAATGGGTGGATTCTTTGGCTTGCTGGAGTTCTGTCCTTGCTGACCCTTGCTCAGACAAGCAATCCAATGCATTTGGTATCATTTATATTTGATACAATAGTCGCCTTTGGGAAAATGCTCTTTTGTTTTTCTTTTGCTTCGTTTAAACTTCCTGAAGAGACCTCGGCGTGGTGTTCTCTGGGTGATGGGTGCTGTGACACCGAGCCTGTAGGTGTGTGTTGGTGTCTCTGCACGCACAGAAGGTGCAGACAGGTGTGTCCTTGTCCCCTCCTCTGCGCACCAAGCATCTCAGCTTCGGGCACGGGTCCCCTCTGCCTGCCCCGCTGTGGGGCTGGAGCACGGGACTGGCAGCTGGGAGAGGTGACATTTTCAAACTGCCAGGGCAAGGCTTGCCAGGCACCCATCTGTACGGCTGATAGTGCTGCTGACAGCCTCACAGAGTTACCTGGCGTAAGCAAACCTACAGAAGTAAGAAATTGGACAGAAACTGAGGCCTGGTGTATTCAAAAGCAGTAATTTCTGCAACAGAGTGTGATTCTTTTTCCTTTCTATTGTCTTATTTGTGAATTTGCAATATTTATCCCCTTGATTAGTTTTTGCTCCATGGATTACTTTTTTAGTCTCCCATTTCTTTAAACCATTGGGACATTGAATGTTTTTTGTTTGTTTATTTTTTTAGTGACAACTAATTTTGTGTTGTTCCAAGGATAAAGAAGCCATTGCTCCCTTCAGTGAGCAGCCTTAACCCAGAGCCCTTATTTCCTTTATTAGCGGTGACATAACACGGTGTCTTCTTAAGTCTTAACTTCTCACATAATGAGAGATTTTATCTCGAGGCTGGTTTTACTTAGTTGCCATGTTTTGCCCTTTCATGCAGTGTGCCAGTGTCTCGTTTCTGATTTCACGGGAGCTTTGCTTTGGAAAAGCTCCATTAGCTTCAGAGGAATTTTCTTGCTCTAAATCTGTGACACCAGAATCGAGCCTTTAGAGTTTATATTTTCACTGTTAATTTTCCCTTTTCTACTGCTGATGCTTCATTTCTGCCCACTTTCTCGTGCTCAGTAGTACGGGATTAGTTGCAGATAAAGTTCAGTGTAAAGGTTAGGGTGTTAGCAGCAGAGCTGGTGGGGTGGTGGTGATTGTTGTTGGTCTTGGTTGTTATCTGGCCTGCGTCATCACGGGGTAAAATGGTTGTGAAATATATTGGATAGGATATCAGCTACGGCTCAGACTGTCTGTTTATGCCTCATTAAAATCCCTCTGAAGCAATCAGTTATTAGACGGGCTCATTGCAACAGCGTTTTTCAGGCATCAGTGACAACTGATCCTATTTTAATTCAAATTAAATGTTCTGTAGGGCAGATGAGCCATGCCAAGAACCTGCCTTGTAAATACGTGTACAAAATTTTAGATGGACCAGTGAGTTTTAAAACTTCTTTTCTGAATGAGCGAGTGTACAACACGCATTCTTCCCTTGCTCGTGGTCAAGATGGTGCCTTTTAAAGGTGCTGTGTAAAAAGCCTGGTTTAAAAAAAGCACGTTCATTGTGTTCTATATTAAGCAATGATGTAGCCAGACCTGGATTGGGCAATTGCGGCTCCGAAGACGCTAGCACGTCAGGAAATGAAATTCCTGTGCAGAGCTGACGTGGCCTGACTGTCTAAGTGGGGAATGAGGGAAACTAAATTTAATCTCTTGGAAGTATGAAAAAAATTTCCATACTTCCAAACTTGAAAATAATTCAGTGCATGTTCTTCTAGACACACAAATAAATGTTACATGCGTTTGGAATGGTACCTGTGTCAGAGGGCATTTTGCCCAGCCTCTTGCTGCCTCCGTATATTTTCGTGGACATTCATCCACTTCATTTTACAGATCAGGAGTGGCAAAAAGCCCAGCTGCTGCCAGGTTGGTTCAGTTGCCTCTAACGTGCACGATCTGTGAAATCAGCTGCATTTTCTTCACCTACGGACTTGCAATACTGGCATATGCTGACATTGCAGTACTTGGTTTTTGCACCTTCAGTGCTCTGACAATGTGTGTGTTTGCTGGGGGAAACATTGTACGCTGCATATTTGAAACTGGAAAGCATTTAAGCAAAAAGTTTTGCTAATAATTATTTACTAGTAAGTACTCTGGAAAACAAAATCACGCTGTCCTCAGTGGACAATGCTCTTGGTTCTTATTTTCTGTAGTTTTACACAAACTAATGTAATACTTTCTTGGTTCTGTTTTGTGTGCTAGCAGTTTACGTTAATTTTTAATCAATCTTAGATTGTCAGTGAAATAATTTTTAGATGCTAGAAATGAGCAGGTAAAATCTTACGGTCAAGGTTGTTCTTTGAGATAACTGAATGTTATTAAATGCTAGTATTGTAAGAGTTCATGATGGTAGACTTTAGAATGAAATATGAGTGGTTTCTCAACTGAAACTATTCTGAAAATTTCCGTGTTTTGTTTTGGTTTTTCTCCTTGTACTAGTACTCCTAGTACTTGGAAGCTCCAGCTGAAGTGAGGATTACACTGAAAACTGAGAAAGGCCCAAGCTCTGGATCTTTATCCAGGAAATCTTTGGCTTCTGTCAATTGGGTGATTTGCTGGAGCTGAGATTTCAGGTTTGTTTTAATCTTGAACACTAATGCAGTGCCAGTGGTGCTGGGACATTCCGACCTTGCCACCCGTGACTCCTGTGCCATGGGTGTATTTTGTATTGAGGGTGTAGCAGGTGATGCTGCACTGCTCTGCGCAGGGTGCACGGTAACGTGCCCAGTAGTACTGTGTCACCTCTAGTAAGGGTCAAACATTGTACCAGTACACAGAGTGACCAAACAGGTATCTTGTCTAATTCTTGTGATGAAATTAAGAATATACCAGACTGAATACTGAAGTGTTTTAATTTTTCAGACCGTAGCACTGCGAAGGAGAAGCTCTGCAAAATTTTCTCAATGACTCTATAGCCAACTGATGTAACAATGGTACTAATATTGGGACGCAGACTGAATAGAGAGGATAGTGGGATACGAGATTCCCCTGCAACCAAGCGGAAAGTTTTTGAAATGGACCCAAAGTCGTTGACAGGCCCTGAGTTTTTTGACTTCTCCTCGGGATCATCCCATGCTGAAAGCATTCTCCAGATCTTCAATGAATTCCGAGACAGCCGGCTGTTCACAGATGTTATTATCTGTGTGGAGGGAAGGGAGTTCCCCTGCCATCGGGCGGTTCTCTCAGCCTGCAGCAGCTACTTCAGAGCTATGTTCTGCAACGATCACAGAGAAAGCAGAGAGATGTTGGTGGAGATCAATGGCATTTTTGCTGAAGCCATGGATTGCTTTTTACAGTACGTATACACTGGCAAGGTGAAAATCACTACAGAGAATGTGCAGTATCTCTTTGAAACGTCAAGTCTCTTCCAGATCAGTGTTCTGCGTGACGCCTGTGCCAAGTTCCTGGAAGAACAGCTGGATCCTTGCAATTGCCTGGGAATCCAGCGCTTTGCCGATACACACTCCCTGAAGACACTGTTCACCAAGTGCAGGAATTTTGCGCTGCAGACATTTGAGGATGTGTCCCAGCATGAAGAATTCCTTGAGCTGGGGAAGGATGAGCTTATTGATTACATCTGCAGTGATGAATTGGTCATCAGTAAGGAAGAGATGGTGTTTGAAGCGGTCATGCGCTGGGTGTACCGGGCAGTGGAGTTGCGCAGACCAGTGTTACATGAACTTCTGACGCACGTCAGGCTCCCGTTGTTACACCCAAACTACTTTGTTCAGACTGTGGAAGTGGACCAGCTGATTCAGAACTCCCCAGAGTGCTACCAGCTGCTGCACGAAGCCCGGCGGTACCATATCCTTGGAAATGAGATGATGTCTCCCAGAACTAGGCCACGCAGGTGAGGAAATGTTTTGGGTTTTTTTTCCTTTTTCCTGTAGGAGGAGGACGTAGTTTGATGTACAGATGTTTGATATGCACGTGCCCAGAAAAAAATCTCTTGCAAATTGTTTTATTTTGCATTCTGGAGCCACTACAGTTACACTTCTGTACTTCCTCACAACACGTGAAGCTTCACACATCTTGAAAATGTACGTGAGTCCTTTTGCACAGATCACTTTATCGCTGTGAAGTAAACGACTGTTGGGGTAAGTGCAGTTGTATTACCTTGCAAGTAAAATATTTTCTAAAGGTTAATGTTTGCTGGGAGAGATCGTAAGTTATTTCATACAATAGCAGTGTCTTGAAAAAGACTCTGTTAAAGCTGGTAAACCATTCCATTTCCCAACCTTCTTCTTATAACAGAGTCACGCAAGTGTGCAGGGCACTATAAAGGATGTGGATGGGTATGTATATTCAGAGCATTCACTTGCTGCATCAAAATACTTCACAGATGAAGTAGTACAAGGATTTGTAATAGACAATAGACAGCAGAAAAACAGGTTCTTAACTGTAAAGAAGCTAAATCTTGCATTTTTAAAGAATTATGAAACAGTTCCTGAAGTATTTCCTGCTTATTCAATGACATTTTAATAATTCAGAATTGCTGCCGCTTAATAATGCGTTACAGAAATAGGTGACTGAAGTTGCAAGAAGAAATGAGGAAGAGTCCATTAGTGGCACTGATGAGCAATGGTGATTGTGATTTTATTATTTTTTTTTTTTCTGAAAAATATTTCCCAATAAGAGCCTTACCCCCACCTGATAGTTGACAGGAGTTTATTGTTAACTCCAGCTGATTGAAGCTGTAGTTATAAAATCATGTGTTAAGGTGATGCAATGGTCAGGTCTGGACAAACAGATGGTGTTAGGAGTTACTCCTCCTTGTTTCTCTTAGTCATACGTGGTTGCTGTACGGCGACTCTTCAGGGGACCTTTTTTTTAGCATGTGTTGAAGGCTTACTCGTAGGGGGGGAAAAATACTTGGCAAGCATTTGCTCCATGAGTGGCTTTCCAGTCTTCAGTCCTGCCATGAGAGAAGAAATTCTTCTTAAGTCCTTGCAGCCCTGCTGCCAGGTTTGCTAAGCTGTGCTCTGCCCTGGAGGCTCTTTGGGAACTTTTGGTTCGTGGCAGTTTGGAAACTGATCCAGTGATAGTTTCTGAGACCTTTCATACCCTGCCTCTGGCTCTGAGGGGGAGACCATGGAATTGAGGCCAGAGACCTCCTTGTTTCATGAGCGAGGAGCAGAGGGACAGGGGGTCTGTGTCTTGTGGTGTTTGGGGTGTTTGCTGTATGTTTATTACTCGAGAAAGCAAGCAGATACACTGGGAGGTAACAGTTTTGTCAAAGTGCATGGTGTGTATGAACCTGAGAGTCTGAGCAGCCTCAGTGTAATGTTCCCCTGGGTACATGCTGGACCCTGCCGAATACGGGTGGTTTCTGAAGCTGGGGGCAGGGGGAGTTGGCTTGGGATTTTGTGGGTTTTGTTGGTTTTACTGCTGAGCTTATTAAACTGCACAGTGAATTCCAGTAGACAGGAACAAGAGGAGTAATTTACAGAGAGAAAAACTGGCTGGCCTCCCAGCAGGAATTTTTTCCCCTTTTCTATATTACATTCATGGAATAGTTCTTTGTCATTTGTTTCTCTTGCATGTTTGTTTCTGTTGCCTATAGCAAAAAAGATCATGTTTTAAAACAGTTACCAGGTCCCCCTTTGCCCATGTTTTCATCACACCTTTTCTGGGCATTTCAGGGGGGTTTGGGCAGGAGAGGATGCTGGGGCGCTCTTTTCCTTCTTTCTTGCCTTCCTCCAATTTCTTTTTTTACATAAACTGTTTCTACAAGGAGATCAGAAATTCCCACACCAGTGTTTTTACTGAAACTTCTAGAAATTAATTGTGATCCCTTGCATGGGGGCGTGTGCACCTATGGATGAAGTGGGTGCTGCCCATTTTTTTATCGCAACAATGTGGGTTGCAGTTCACAGTTGATTTTTTTGTTTGCTTTTGAAGCCAGTGAAGAGTTACCTGAAGTAAATAAAAGTCTAAAACGTGGTGCAAGGGCTGCCTGCTTGCTCCTTGTGTTGTATGCCACCAGGTATCAATGGCACATGCAGAAGGTCTTTCTGATAGGGCTTTTCAGTCATGTATTTGCAATGGCACAGTGACATCTTGAGGTTGTCTCTCTTGGCCCCTTGCTGGTTGTGTTGCACAGCAAATCTCCAAGCCATGAGCAATAATACATCTCCATACACACAACAAAACCAGCTCTTCCTACTGTGTGCTTCGAATTATCTTCGGATTTTCATGTGCCCACGAGTTCTTCAATCACAGTTCCCATTGAGCTGTCTGATAACAACATACGAGTGGCCTCTTTAATTAGTTAGGAGTTACTACATTTATACATTTCAATGCATCCTTTTGGGTTGCCCTTAGAAAGCTTTAATGCAATCCCTTATTTTTCCCCAGGGAGTTGATTCTTTAATTTCACTTTACGTTTCTGTGTATTACCTGTTTGCTACCCACAAGTGAATTAACAGGGGGGAAAACAAGTAGTGATTTACCAGAATCCTGGTAATCTTCTCTGAAACTTAAAATGTTTTTTAATGTAATTTGGTTGAACTGCTGAAAGTTCTTGTGTGCAGCTGGCGCTGTGCTGGTTGGTATTCTCACTTCGTCTAGAAGTCTGTGTGTAGCTCAGGACCCCTTGGAAACCTGCTCTTGGGAACACACAGGATTATACAATACTCTGTCAGTTGGCTTGCACTCCCCCTTCACTATTTTGTGCACCTCTTCCTGATGAGTTATTGTCTCCTGGAATCTCTCTAGTGCTTGTTTTAGCTCACCTCTGCTGCCCTGCTCACACCCTTCCTTCTGAGGGCTACAAGGAGGACTTTCTGTACTGCTGATGGAGACCACAGCTTTATCCAGTCTCCATTCAAATACATCCTTAGCTCTTTTCTGGAATTAACCTTTGCCTGTATGGGGTTTTTGTGTACTTCCACTTTTTTTAAAAAAAACCCTGATGTGCTCTCTGTCATTTGCAAAAAATCTTTTGGAGCTAACCTTAAAAATGGGGAGAAAATATTCCTTAACTGAAGAAAGGATATCATTATGTAGGTACTAAAATGTTGGGGAAACTTTTGGTTTTCTGTGGATTTGAAATACTGAACTAAATATTTTCTTCAAAGAGCATAAATCCATCACAGCAATTCATAAAGAGCTCTCTTCAGTCAAAGATTTTGGTTTCTTTAGTTTTCAAATAAAGATTGATATTCCAGTACAGTAAGCTTTGCAGTAAGGGGAGGCCTTGATTCTAATCAAGAAAGTAATTGCCAGACAAACCTCTTTCATACATACCATTAGCTAATGCTAATTAGCTTGCTTCTAGGGCAAATTATGAGACGAATATCTTGCTTTTAGGGCAATTATCTTCCTGGGTAATGCTTTGCTGGCACAGGAACCTCCTCTCTCTTATCCTTTGAGAGATTCTTTTCAGAGTTGTTCCTCAAGAAAGTAAAAAACAGTAACAGTAAATACATAGAAGCCAGGAATGAGCGTGACATCTTACAGTACATGATCATTAAGCACTGCCTTTGCCTATTTAAATTGTTCTGAGTAGAAATACACGTGGTATGTTTACATTATGGTGTGTGGTGACAAGGAGACAGGGGGACTAACTGGTTTTATTCCTGATGTTTCAAAACAGGGAAGATGCCATCAGGGTTTATAAGTTCACATGTTAGGAAATTTGGGGGCAGATCATGCAACTTTTATCTCAAATGCAGTCATAAGTCGTATTTATTTAGAGAGCACTCTGCAATGGTATGAATGAGATGCCTGTTCCTATCGGGATTGAAGTTAAAGCACAACACTACAAAAAGGCTTACCAAAAATAAAATCAACCTTGCATTCAGTTTTGCTTCATTAATAGGTAGCAGTCCTTGAAATAACTGTGTCAGTATAAAATCCTTTAATCTAAAAATGCCCTGAAAAGAAAGGATTTTGACAAATGCTTACAAGAAATTGTAAATTTGAAAGCAGTTGGCCATAGTTTGTTTTGCATGTCAAAGGTGGTTGGTTGATTCTCTGCACTCAAATATGGTTTAACGTAGAAGGAGTTTTGTTGCTGCTGTAGATATACAATATGTACCGTGCAGAAGCATCACGTTAAGTAGAAGGAGGATGAGGAGCAGAATTTAAAGGCTCATTTGTGCACATTGCAGGCTGTCTAACGCTTAATTTTTTCACACTGAGTTTTAGTTTTAGGCTTGAATTTTTATTTCAATGTTCCTTAATGTTTGCTTCTATCCCTAGACTTGTTTTTCACTTTTTTAACTGGGCATTGGCTCTAGGCCTTCTTTCTTTTCCCTTGTTTTGGTGACTATATGCCTTCAACTCTTTTTTTTCAGGAAATACCTAAAACATTTTAAATTTTTGAATATATAAACAATGTAAAGTAGTATGAATTGGTTTCAGTGTGAAACAGATTGCTCATCTCATTGTCTCTGGCCTCGCTTGAACCCTGACACCTGTATGTACACAGTCAAACAAAGAACATCATTAGAGTAAGGGCCTGAGGTATTTTTCAGTTATTTGATTTTTACACGGAATGTTGTGCATTGTGACTCCCCCACTCACACAGAACACTTGCTGGTGTGGAACCTGCTGTGCTGTGAGGCAGCTGGAAACGCTGAAAACTCAAACTGTGCTAAATTACTCTTTTCCTCTGTTTTCTTTGCTGTAGAATTTAGTGCTAAATAGTGAACTTTACAATTTTCACACTGTTTTTAAGGCAATGTTGTTTGGCCTCCCTGTGCTAATAAATATCTTCTACATCTTGGTTTTCTGTGTTCGCTTTTTTAGATCAACTGGCTATTCTGAGGTGATTGTTGTTGTTGGAGGCTGTGAACGAGTTGGAGGGTTTAATTTGCCATATACTGAGTGCTACGATCCTGTAACGGGAGAGTGGAAGTCACTGGCCAAACTTCCTGAGTTTACCAAGTCTGAGTATGCAGTGTGTGCTCTGCGGAATGATATTCTTGTTTCAGGTGAATAACCCTAAAACATTTAAGACTTCTTTCTTTTCTTTGTTGTTGTTGTTTTGTTTGTTTTGTTTTGAAGTAGCATGGCAGATCTTTGTACTGTGAACTTCCAGAAGCTCAATTGAAAGTCACTTTCTAGTGTGAGCAGTGAATGCCAGTCCCAAACCCACCTTATTGCAGACAACAGTGGGGTTTTAGGGTGGGGTTTTTTTTGATTAGTCGGGTTTTTACAGCTGATTCCAGAATATCAATTGTATTTAAAGAGACTGGCTTTTGTTCGTTAAGTACACTGCTTTAAAATCTAGCAGTGGCCTATTTGCAGCAACAGTTGGAAAAATCCCAAGCAGAAAATCCCAAGCAGTCTTTTCCCAGCGGCGTTTTCTCCGCTGCAAGACCTGCTGTGTGCTGGTTAAAGGCACCCATTGCCTAGGAGC
This sequence comes from Aegotheles bennettii, assembly GCA_013398125.1. NCBI lineage: Eukaryota > Metazoa > Chordata > Aves > Caprimulgiformes > Aegothelidae > Aegotheles > Aegotheles bennettii. Next base: position 1,277,413 of record VZRW01010595.1, on the reverse strand, counting down.
ACCCCAGCACTGGTACATAGCTGAAGACCTGCTTCTATCCTATGGCTGCCTGGACTCCAGAAGAAAAACAGTTAAAGCTGCTTCACATCGTCCAGTGTAAAGTGGAAACAAATTCCTTTTAGCACCTGGGTGAGGGATGCATTTATACCAGCCTTTTACAGAGAAATGAGCAATAGCTATAGGTTTATAAACACCTCTCATGCAGCCTTTTAGCACGAACCAAACGGGAACAGGCAGTGTTAGGGATGCACCGTGAGGCACTTGAACAGGTAGGATTTTAGTGTCTCATCTGGGTAGTGGCACTAAAGGAAATCTGAAGAGCATTGGCAGAGTCATTGAAGTGCATTCCAATCTCAAGAGATAATTTAATGTGATCTCAGCATGTGACTGGGAAAGGCACACATAAGTAAAATAATGTACTGTATGTTTTCATGTTTGAAATCCACAGAAACTTTTTTCAGTAAATATAAATCTTTATTTCATCTAAAAAGGATATAAATTTTTAATTGCCCACTGTAGGAGGGCTTGTTAATAGTTAACATTTTTGGTTCAATAATGAATTTACTCAGAGTGGCATATTTTTGTTTTTAAAGGTGGAAGAATCAATAGCCGGGATGTTTGGATTTATAACTCTCAACTTAACATTTGGATCAGAGTTGCCTCCTTAAATAAAGGCAGATGGCGTCATAAAATGGCTGTTCTTCTTGGTAAAGTAAGAGAAGTATATTTATAACTTTTTTATAGTGGGGACATTTGCTATATATAAGAAAAGGATGGAGAAAACATATGTACATCTTTAGTATTACTTCGTATTTACTATAAAATAATTTTTAAAATACATATTTTCAATGAGAAGAGTAAAATACACTTAGTCAGGCACTATCCATGTACATTAAAATCATGTTACCTCTCAGTTATTTAGTTTTTTGTGGGCTTTTTGTCATTTAAGTGTCTTATCCCCACAAAGCAATTTTTGGGGAGGCAAAGAAGCATCTGGATTTGCCTGTGTTTCAGAAGTGCTGTCAAAATTTTAACAGGTTATGCAGTTATTAACAGAAACTGATACTGCTCTGAATGACAGCTCTGCGCTCTTTTATTTAATGGTTTATTTTGAAATTAAGCAAATATATGCTGCGGGGAAATGAGAGGCTTTGCTATATTTTGAAGGCATATATGCCTTAACATAAAAACAGTAGTTGGGATCAATGGCCCATGAGCATTCCATTAATCAAAATTAGGTAGGGTGTGCGTGTGGGGTCCCTTGGAGTGAGGAACTTCTTGGGAGATGAGACTTGCAGCTGGAGCAAACGGGGACAAAGGTAGACACCAATAATAATGAGCTCCGCTTCTTAAATGTGAGAGAAGCAACAGGAAAGTAAAAAAAAGTTTACAGACTGAGAGGAAGAAACAGTTTTGTAAGCAAATAGGAAAAAAACACAGAAAAGGAAAGGTAAATTCAAATGCACTTTTGCTGTTGATGAATCTAACCTGTAAAAAGAGAAATGCAGAGAAGTGGCTTTTTTAACAAATGCCATTCAAATAGGAAGTTTCTGTCTCAGGATTAATAATACTGTGCTTTGGACATGTGTTTGCAGTGTCATTCCTCATGTGACTGAATTGAATTCTCCAGAGAGTCTTTGCCTGTTATTTTTAGACCATGTTCGTCTCCTCCTATGTATAAGTTAAAAATTTGAGGAAAATATCCCATCACAATTTTAGGGAGTTGGGATTCTTGCTGCTTTAAATTAATGAATCTCATATTTAAATGTCGCACTCTAAAAAGGAAATGATGGTAGTTTTCACCACTTTGCACAGGTATATGTTGTTGGAGGGTACGATGGGCAAAACCGCCTCAGCAGCGTAGAGTGTTACGATTCCTTTTCCAATCGATGGACAGAGGTGGCTCCCCTCAAAGAAGCTGTGAGTTCTCCAGCAGTTGCCAGCTGTGTGGGGAAACTGTTTGTGATCGGGGGCGGTCCTGATGACAACACGTGTTCAGACAAGGTCAGTTGATTGTATTTGATTGCATCTTCTATAAGTGGTAAACAGCATTGCTGGTTTAAAAGCAGATCGTACAGACCTGTTTGAATTGGTTTGCTGAATGGAGTCTGGAATTATTGTAATACAAAAAATACAGAGTAGAAGACGTTAACTCAGCCGTGGTCTTTCCCATGGATGCTGTTGTTGGCTTCACAAGTTCTGTGAATTCTTAAACCTGAGAGTTAGGAAAACAGCACTGAATGTAATGCATCTATAGACATGGATATATGGACCTATATTTACATTGACTTCATTTTCTTGGTGAGATATTGCCCACCAGGTGTTGCTTAAGTTCTCCTCGTATAACCTGTGTGGGTGTGCCAGGTTATTATTTCAATTCTGCTTTTAATCTGAAGTGCATGTCTTTTGTTTTCAGGTTCAGTCTTACGATCCCGACACTAATTCTTGGTTGCTCCGTGCAACTATCCCTATTGCAAAAAGATGTATTACGGCTGTGTCTTTAAACAATCTGATCTACGTTGCTGGTGGGCTTACCAAAGCAATATACTGCTATGATCCTGCTGAGGACTACTGGATGCATGTACAGAATACATTCAGCAGACAGGTAATTAACACTAAATGGCCAGTAGACATCTGAAAGGTATTTTTTTACATTAATATCTTGTCATGAAATGAGTATACACTTAGTTTAACCCTTTTAAAATTGCATCTCTGATTCCATTCTTGCTTTTCTTCTTAGTCTATATAATTCAAAACCTCACAGAAGAGGAAGTTTCTAAACCAGTAGCTTTTCAGCTGTCACTGTTAGCCAGTCCAGCCTTGGAGGACAGTGTAACAGATGATGTTTTAATTGTGTAGAAATTATCTCTGTCAAGTTCACTACGTGTTTTAATTTAGACTGAAGATAGTAATTTCCTTATAATTGATTAAAGCCTTTCAAGGTAACAAAAAAATATTGAAGACTGTTTTTACAGTGTGAAAAAAGCCCACTGTACAGCACAGAAAGTGTCTGGCTTCAGCAGCCAGAGCTGTATCACTCCACCATGTGGAACTCTGAGCAGAATTTAATAGTGTCGCCTCGGTGGCAAAGTGTGTGTGTGTATCAGTTAATTTTCCCTATGTTTTTAAAACATCAATCACATGTTCTACGTATCTTAGCAGAAGTTTGTTCTTTCTCCTGGCCTTTCCTCTGTTTTCATCTGTGTGCTCTATTTGATTGAATGTTTTTTCATGCCTACTTTTAAGGAAGAAATAAAATCCTGTCTCTCTCTCTCTTTTTCTTAGGCACTCTTTTCTTAATCATGGAGTTTTTTTCTCTCCCCTGTTTACATCCCTCTTCATTATCTGTTACTCATCTAGGGTGCTTCTCCTTGTTCACATTTTTCACATTAGTAGTACCTACTGTGGTACCTCTTCCAAAAACCTTTGTTCTCTCCCCTTTCCTTATCTCATTTAAATGGTAGATGGAGCATACAGTTGTATTCCATTGTATCCCTTGTCTGAGCTGTATTTAGTGAAGGTTTAGACCTGAAATAGTCTTTTCTGTAGGACTGTGCTGCTGCTTTCCCCAGTTATTGTGCTTTCTGCATTGGCCCCTTCAGGAGGGAATAGTCTAGGCCAGGCTGTTTACAAACAGGATTCACAATGCTGTCCTTCTGCACTGGGGTAGACATGCAGGAATTGAGGTCTCTTTCTTTTCAATAATCATGTGTTCCGTTGTGTATTTTGAAACAGGAGAATTGTGGCATGTCTGTGTGTAATGGAAAAATCTATATCCTCGGTGGAAGACGAGAAAACGGTGAAGCCACAGACACTATTCTTTGTTATGACCCTGCAACGGGCATTATCACAGGAGTAGCAGCCATGCCCAGGCCAGTATCATATCACGGCTGTGTGACGATTCATAGATATAATGAAAAAGGCTTCAAACTGTAATTTTTTTCTTGAAAAAAGAAGATGGCATGAGTGAATCCAGTGGTCTGCTGCAAGACGGGCTTTTTAAAGATTCCTGAAGTGGGAAAATGCCCTTTCCCTACCTAAGTGTCATATGAAAATTTTATCCTGTGCCTTTAGAAAAAGGGTTAATTTAACTTATAAAGCAAGTCTACAAATCTATCCAGTAACCAGAGTTCAGCTGTATCTGCTGTGGGCTCTGATCAGAGAGCAGTAATAGTATGTTGTACTGCTGTTCAGAAAGTTTGCCCTGTGTGTGATTAGTAATTAAAATCTTGGAACCTTTCTGGGGAAAGTGCCTTCACAAGCATCTGTGCCTGTGTCCTAAGAAGCAGTATCTGCAAGGTTTCAGGTTCTGCTAACTGGAAAAATATATAAGCAAGTAAATTCCAAAGAATCACCTAGGATAATTACCTACCATTTAAAAAAGCATATATAAATACAATTTGTATGCACAGCATTCTTACAAGCAGATTAGTTGGCTTAACCAAATCGATTCGGTGTCAGATCGTGCATGGTTTGGAATTTAAAAAAACCCCAACAAACAAAACAAGCTACATAAGACAAATACTGCAATCTTTGAGGAATGCTTGTTTTCTGAAGGAGAAGCTGGTTGTTCAGTGAGCCACTGCAACACACTGCAGTAACGATTGTGTACCTTAGCACTGTGAACCTTATTCATGGTGTTGCTGAATGTTCATCAGATGTACCAGGCTCTATGACAGGGGAAGCCAGTGACCCCGGGGGTGTAGGCATGCATCTGTGAAGCAGATTTTGAGTCCCAGTTCTTAACTTTCTGAATAGCATGGCTGAAGTCTGAAAGTTACTGGGTTTGCTCTTTGCTCACTGCAAAGTATTTCTAAACTATTCAAGGAATAAAGGATGATGAACTCTGGGTTCTTCCGCTTTTCTGAATCAGATTATAAATTATCTGACAATAGAGGTAGGGGCTCGGGTCGCACCCTACAGCTAATAAATTGGTGTTTCAGATATCTCATATGCAGAGATGGCAGAGTACCCGCCAAGTACTTCTTGGCCTTTCTTCAGACAATCACTTACTCTAGCACAGTTAAACTGCTGTATAAGCTGCTTGGCCACAGATGAAGAAGTTCTGGAAAGGTCCCTCCTCACACCAGAAAAATATCTGTGGACCTGTCCATGTAGCCATATGAGGTAACTCCTGCATAACATGTTTTGGATCATTTTGAGGCCTAGGAAGCACCTGTGTTTTGACCCTTTTTTAATTTTATTTTTTAGTAAAGGTTGGGGTTTTTTAAGTCCTCCCTAGATTTCTGTACCATGTCTCTGTATTTCCAGTACACAGCCATATAGCTGAGGCACAAGTTCATAAAAACTGAAATAGCACTTGAGAGTTGGAAAATGAATAGGATTGTCTGTGTACCAATTTCCTGTTACTCACCAAAAACCTCAGGAACTGCCTTTCAAAGGAATTCTGAGGACAGCAGCCAGTAGGGAAGTTGGTCAGTGCCAGGGCAGAAAAAAATCCATAAGGCCCCTGCAGGGACAGGTCTGGCCTTGGGGTTCTGGTCTCCGTGTTGCTCAGGAGGGTGAAAACAAGCACCATCTCTGGAACATCATTTGTTCCACTGGACTTTCTTCAGCTGTTTTCCCAGAGTATTTCTTGATGAGGTGGAAATTCTGACCCTCGGTGAAGCTGTGCCAAACGGGGAGTCATAATTTTCAGTAACATATGGTCATGACTGTTAGAGAGCACTGGGAGCTGCACTTTGCAATGCATTAACTTGCAACCTCAGGAAAGGACACAAGTTTCAGTTTCTGGCTGAAAACCAAACACTGCTTCATATATGTTAAGAATACTGATAAAATACAAATCTGTGCATATCAGTGGTGCAATTAGGAAGTCAGTCCCTGAGCATGTACTTTCACATTGCCCTGAAAAGAGAGTCCCTTGGTAATGTAAGACAAATGAATCGGATAATTTAATCCTTTTCTAATTTCTTGTGTTTCTTCTCACGAAATGTTACTTTGAAAAAGTAATTTCAGTACCTGTGAGTAAGGTCTGTTGGTAGCAATGGTAATTGCCCAGTAACTGATACTGTATACTAACACTGTATATAGCTTGTGCCATCATTGTAAATGTAAAAAATGATAGGAGCACTTCATTAGAGATGCAATTTGAAAAATACTCTCCTTTCCTTTGATTTCCTTCCTGTTTGGATTAAGACTTGCAATGTTGATTGTCATGCTAAACTGTTCTGAACATTGTTACTTTGTAGGTGTAGAACAATGTCATTTATGTATAGGTATCTTTTAATCTGTGTTTATAATACTGCGCTACTCTGTAAATAACAAGATACTGCTTTCTGTGGTTTTGAAGATTTATTTTATAGTTTAGTTGTCTTTTCTTACCAATTTATGTACTGTTATTGTTACCTATTATTTTTTAAATGACAGTGTTTAATGAACCAGTAAATGCGGAAATGTAGATGTAGAAGACTTCTGCTTACAATTCTTGAGAACCTGTATTCAATGCTGAACAGTTACAAGTGTGGAGCATTGCTAAAATGGCAGTTATTCATGCAATGATTTCCTTGAAACAAGCAGTGACTAAATTTTTTTGCTTGTTAACCCTGTAAATAATTTGCACTTATGGCCTGCTCTGTTAGAACAATTGTTTTTAGATGTACTAGAAAAGAACAATTCAGCTTTGATTTAATGAAAATGTACTGTTTTCCGAGAAGGATGCATTAATTTGGAAGTCGCATTCCTGAGCCACCTGTTTTCTGATGCATTTCACTTAGGTATAGGTGATATATAGATATATGTATCTCCAAAGTCACACCTAAAAACTAAATTCTAAGAGTTGTCTGATATTTTATGCCACTAAACAGATAATTAATTACCATTTAAGTAAAGAAAAATTAAAAAGAGATTAAATGTTTTCCCTCTCTATTTTTGAGGCTCACTTCATGAGTTACATCCTTCTGTGCTTAGCAATGTGATGTGGACTGAAAAGAAAGTTGATGCTTCCCTGCAGCCTGGCTTCAAGAAGGTTCTGAATAGATAACTTCAGTACTGCATTAGCGTGCAGCCTCTAGCCTTCTGCTTTTAGCCATACCATGCATTGCCTCATTTTATAGCCGTCAGGCATGTAACATTGCCTGGTATTCATTTAGTTTAGGCTCCCTTCTCGCTAATGCTTAAGTAGGAATAACTTGTGGCACCTCTTCCATCTGTACCACCTGCTGATTCCATGCTGTGTGCCTGGTAGGCGTTTTGAGGATTAGGCACTGTGCTTTCCACCAAGGATCCAGAGTTGTACTGTTGTTTTTATTTTAATTGGCCCTAATGCAGTTCTCAGCAAAGACTGCTTTTGTTTCTACTCTCTGAAGCACAGGTATCTTTAATGCAGATTATGTTGATACGGACCCTTTACTCAAGCTATTTAAATGATATTTTTAACACTGCAAGTTTTTGGCAATGTAGGAAGAGGACGTGCTCACCTCGACAGAGGTTCAGAGGAAGCTTTGAGCACCTGTGCTTTGTGGTCACTAGTTCTTGAGAGCAAGGACACTGCTGACTGCTCCAGCTTCTTCCTCAAAATAGTTGAGTTCACCGAATTATCTTGGACAATTACTCAATTTATCCTGCCTTTGTTTTATTTGAGCTGCAAGGACAAAACAAGCAGTCCCACCCCCTGTGACTTCAGGTTTCCCTCCTGCCCAGGGCATGGTGGTGTGCTGGAGCTGTCACCTGGAGGGTAGACAGAGCTCTGAACTTACTCCAGCTCCAAAGAGGGAGATGAGAGAAACTCATGGGGAGGATGAGAGACGACAGGAGGAAACACAGCACTTTGGGGTTTGTGCATTTGGCTGGGCTTCCTGAAACCGAGACATTCTAGATGCTCCTAAGTTTGCAATTCCAGGTGCTGAAACTCAGATGATAAAAATATTTCACGTTTGTCAACTCACTGCACTCAGCTGGAGTGATAAAGATGCAGATATGGTCACTGTTTTCTAGTGGCAATGTTCAGGAAAGCCAAAGGTTCATTTTTCCTAATTGCCCAATTGGACAAGTGCATGTGTTTCTTTTTATATCACTGAAGATGGCAAAAGCAAATTCAAGAGCATTAAGAAGCTTGCAGGACTTGATCACTGTGAGGCAAAATTAATGTTTTCATCTAAATGCAGTCTTGTACACACAAGAAAGTACAAATTAAATGGTTTGTTGTGCCCTGTTAAAAAAACAGAGCAACCTGTACTCTGAAAAGGAATCTACAAGGCGAGATTCTTAAGCAGCAATTTGCTGTGTGGTTGGGGGCCAAGCAGTGATTTATTTTTTTCAAAATGTCTAGCACACGAGTTTCCTCAGTGTTGGATTATTTCAGGTGGCATTAATAAAAATGGATCTGGCTGCCAGTTTATCACGATAGTGCCAGTGCTGTGAGCAGTGCCACAAAACAGTGAGCAGCCTCCTGCCAACCAACCCCAAAGCGCGTGTGTGAATCGCCTGTTCTCTCCATGCTGGCCTTGCACCAGCTGTCTTCCATAACTAATGTGCACGTATGTTGATGTTACTCAGATATATAGCATTACTGATAACCTTGCTGTCCAAGAACTCTATTTACAGGAACATTTCTGGGTTTTCTACTGTACTCCTTTCTCCAGTCTATGCTCATCTGGTTATGTGTGCGCATCTGTGCGTGTGAATAATGTTGTGATCATTTTCTGATAGTGCTGTTGTAAGTAATGCACATAAAAGCCCCTTTGTACAGCATGTTGATAATGTAATTATGCCTTTGCATTACTAGTTCCAAAGAAAATAATGTGTATTAGCTTTGAAAATACCTGTGCCTTGAATTCACCCACGTTTTGATCTATTGTGAAAAAGACCTTCTTCACCCAGTTTGTTATCTCTGTTAGCATTGGTCTTACTGTCCAGACTGTTGATGTCCTTTTAGGAGAAATTAATCTTGCCATTCATTAACTAGAATAGTTAAACCTTATGTTAAGAATATGCCTAGAATGCTTCCATTACTACCGTGCTATGGCAGATCTAATCTAGGGAAAACAGTATTTGTTTTTTCCCATTTTGTTTTCAGCTCTCCTCAGTGACAAAGGACTTGAGTTTAGTCTTTGACTTCCTGTCCTTGACATGTACAGTTTCTTGTTTTAGCCAATAGCCTCTACAATATTTCTGGATGCTCCAATGTGTCAGTCATGGACCTCTTGTTCAATAAATGTAATACGAAGCAATAACGAGGTGTAGCATGGCAATAAGCAAATCAAGGGACTTGAATGTAATGTACTATTACTGATTTCATCCGTGTGAATGCTGGACCTGTGGGTCATTCTCCTTTCGGTGCACCTGTAGCGATTTCGAGTCAGATTAATAGGAGCTACTTGGCCATGGAAAGAGAGTTTACCTCCCGAACTGTTCTTCATACAATATTTCATCTTCACCTGGAATGATGTTTTGATTTTCCTTTTTTTGCTGAGGAAAACAGCAGTTCATGTTATTCCTTGCCAGTTCCTTTATTTACTGAAACATAAAAGGCGTAGTTCTGCGAAGAGCTGATCTTGTCTTCAAGAAGAACCTGGTGCAGCACAAATGACATTTGAAGAAGAAAAAGTGCAGACCACTTCCTGTGTGCCAGAGTCAATGTCATGTTATCTCACACATAACATTAAGGTCTTCAGATTGTGCTGACAATAGAAAAGTGATTTTGTAATGTAGCACAATTGCAATAACACCTGTTATATTTAAATTTATTTCTTGCATAATTCTTTGAAAGTTTTTTAAAGTTCAGTGTATCTAATAAACATTTGCTTTTTGAGTAGTTCACTGTGTTTTATTGAGGTTACGAGAAGTTCCAGGGTGGGGCTTGGCGATGCTGCTTCCTGTTTTTTCTGAACCATTTTAACTTGTTGGGTTCTGCCCCTTTGCAGTCTCTGTCCATCCATCGAGCCGTTCTTCTGTCTCCCAGTCGAGGTGTTTTCCCCACTCATCTTTCTGCCTTCATCATGGAATTTACTATTGGTACGAATAAAGGCAAGCTGGAGGCTGTGCGGAAGAGTAGGCTTAGAATTCCAAGAAAACTGGGAACACGATGAAGCAGTGAGGTGGGATGTGAGATCCTGGTTAGTCCTGGTTACTGTGATGGGAAAAGGATGTGAATGGACTTGGAAGACAAAACCAGCATGGGAAATCAGGAAAAGGTAACATAACACTAGGAAGGTGACTGGCAGCAATGCAGGTTGGAAAGGATCCTATAGAAAGTTTATTCTTCTAGAATTAGCTACTTGGCCATACTGAGGTCCCACTTGTAGGTGGCAGAGTAAGGGATCAGACTGATGGAGTGGTACTACTGCAGTTGAACTGATACAAAGAGAGTATTTGGCTTAGTACCCCATTTTTACAGATTACATCCATTTTTCACCTATTTTCTAGTGGAATAGCAGCTGTACTGGCTTTCTCTTCCCCGTAATGTGCATTTTGGCTCTCGGTGTCAAAACCTGCCCTTTGTGTAATCATAGTCTCGCATTCTTTGCAAAAACATTTCTTTTAGAGGTTGTGGCAATCAAATACAGCTTCCATAGCCCACTGAGATCCAATCTGCATCACGAGTCTATTCCCGTGTGGTGTGTTCAGATGTGGGATGTTCTGGATGCCAAAGTCCAGCCCGATATTCAATATTCTCCGTGTCTCTGACACAGAGAAAGAAGTGTAAGGAAAGAGAAGCTCTTTGTGGGAATGCTGCCAGGCATTCTGCACCGTCACACAGCTTACTTACACAGACATCATGAAACTGCTGCATCTTTCATGGCTTTTCTGCAGCTTTGAGATGCAGAAAACTGAAGTAGCTCCCCTATTTTCAACAGTTTCGAACCTACCCCCCAGAGATGTGAGAGTCTACGTGTTGTACTATTGAGATATGTGGTGGTTTCCAAATACTTTCTAACACGAACTGGAACTTGGCAGGCCAACAGTGTCTGCTGCAGTCCTACGGCCAGGCTCCTTCACAGCAACCAAGTGGCTTTTGCTGTGGTGCCAGAAGCAAGTTCTGACCAAGTTCAATGCTTGCAGAAGTTCCCTTTCCTGAAAGAAGCAACGTCATCTAAAAGGGAATCCATGGCCTGCAAAGCAATGGAAATATTTCTGAGGGCTGGAAGCCCACCTTAAGGTATGTTAAGTTTTAAATGTGGTCAATTGGTGGCAATATTTTAACAACAGCCCCCTCTTCCTCTTTCCATTAAGCAGGAAAAAGGAAGAACATAAAATTAAACTGCATTATATACCAACTTTTCCAGATCAGCATGATACTAACTCGAGTGTGGGAACAGTCGCCATCGAGTTGCCATAGTTCATGTCTGCTGCTTCCCAAAGAGTCAGGAATCTGGTGCCATAGTGCTCCTGAAATCAGAAAAAAGAGAGGAATTGAAGGACTCAGCCTTGGACATTCAGCATAGGCTTGCCAATAGTGGCCTCATAGATGATTTTGGGAAGACAGGAGAGAGCAGACACTGATCTGTGCTGGCGAGCAGCTGCTGGGCGAGCCCTGGGCTACCACAGGCCGAAGGGCACTGGCCACGCCGGGCAGAGCCATCGCCGCCGGGCAAAGAGCAGACACAAACGCAGCCGTGAACCGCGCCAGCCGGGGCCGTTCCAGCTCTGCCCCAGAGGCTGTGGCACGGGGTCACACCCGGTGCGGGGTCACTGCAGCCCGTCCCGGCTGGGTCAGAGCCCGGGCTCCCCCCGTGGGCTCCCCCCGGGCCCCGCGGGGTCCCGCACCCCCCCTGGGTTTTTCCCTCGGTGCCGTTGTCACCCGCCCGCACGGCGCCGCCCCGGCCGGGACCCCCCAAATCCCAGCACGTTCAGATGAGCTCCGGTCAGGATGAGCCCAGCGCACCCCGCGCCGCTCGCCCCGCTCCTCCGCACCGCACCCCGCGCCCGGCTCTGCACAGCGGCACCGACCGACGCCGCCTGAGGGCTCCCCCTTTGCCCCCTCCGCCCGGCGCGGCAGGTGCAGGGCCCCGGGGAGGGAGGTTGCCCGCTCCGCC
>VZRW01010595.1:1198767-1264698 GCA_013398125.1 Aegotheles bennettii | reverse complement strand
CCGCGGGCCATCCCGGGCCGGGGGTCGGAGCCCGCCCGGGCCGTGTGCGGTGACTGAGCGCTCTCCCTCCTCCTCTGGGCGCAGGGAACATGTCCGGGATCAAGAGGGTGATCGCGGAGAAGGACCCCGACTATGAGGAGATCACGGTCACGCACCCCAGCAAGCGGCACAAGGCGGCCGAGCAGTCGGGTGAGCGCGGGGGCTGTGCGGGCAGGGAGGGAAGGGGCTGGGGAGCAGCTCAGGGGGCGAAGCTGAGCCACGGGAGCCGGAGATCCCTCTGCATGGCCCAGCGGAGGTGGGACTGTCACACGATTGTCACACACGGAGCCATCCCTGCAGCTGAACGGTGAGGGGCGAGGGCGCAGCAGCCAGAGCAGGAGCTCCCCGCGGCCCGGCCCGTGCTGTGGTCCTGTTGCTGGCTGAAGCACTGCCAGTGTCCCCAGCAGTGTCCCCAGCAGGTGCCGTGTGGAGCTGTGCTCCCAGCTGTGCAGCTGTTCTGAGGGGCAGTGCGCTGGGGAGTGCAGCACAGGAGGGGGGGTGAAAGGCACCCGTGACCTGCAGTGGGTGGGTGGCTCTTGGAGAAGACAAATGTTTGCAAGAGCAGGCAGATGAAGTGAAATGGAGCAGGGTAGAAGGGGTGAGTCAGGGAGAAGGAAAGGGCTTTGAAACGTGCAAAGGAAGAGGAGGAGGAGCAGCTGCCCGACTGAAGGCAGAATGGAGAGAGAAGAGCTGGGTGAGGAGGTTTGCCTTTGGCACGCTAGGATGTGCTTGCTTTGGGAACCAGCCTGTTGGCAGGGTGCCTGGGACAGGTTGCAGTCGTCTCTGGGCAGATGAGAGGAGAGCAGAGCTCCTTGTCCTTGGGACAGGGAGTAGGCTCGTGATTTTTGGCATCACACAGCTAGTGAGAGGATCCTGATGGGAGGAGCTGCCCAGCAGGGAGGTGAGAAAACCGAAGCTGGCCGTGGGATCTAAAGAAGATCCAGGAACAGCACGGAATATCGGAGCTGCCGGTTGAAGAGGGACAGGTGACAGCTTTGTGGGTGATGTTTTGGAGGACAGCATATAGCTGGACAAGTCTGAGGAGGATGAACTCTGGGTTGAATGTGTCGCTGGGCAGGTCGTGTCTGCCACGTCGATTCGGGGCCCTGACAGTGGAGCTGTGCTGCAGCTGGCCATGGCAGAAGGACATCACTGCTCCCAGCTGTCTGCCCTGCCTGGCTGCCAGGAGTCACCACCCTCTGTGGTAGAGTGTTCCGGGGAATGCAGGCGAGATTTCAATCTGCTTCTGAAGCAACTAATTAGCAGACAAAGTCTCAGGCCTTGGAAGACTGTCCTTGCCAAAGTGAACTTTCTGTTCAGGTGACTCCTCCAAATTGGCTTCTTTCCTCCCCTCGTGGAAGGTCTCCAGCTTTTGATACAAGTGTTCCTTAAGTACCAGATTTCACTAACACGATCTTAATTAGGGACTGTGGTTGACACTAAACTGGGAAAAATATAAAAATAAAGTGTTCTCAAAAGCCTCTGTAATGTAACCACAGATCCTAACATGTTTGGTGTCGCATGGCGTTGGCCCTGGGAGGAGATGCAGTTGTCCCTCTCTGAACCACAAATCTCATACTCTGGGTTTTTAAGTGTAGCCCCACATGTGAGTTTCCTAGGCATGGTGTTTGTGAGCTGAGGGAAATTATATCCATCTCTTTTTTAATTCTGCATTCCTCATACAGATTCAACCATAACTCTGTTTTAATGTAGGCTTGAACTATTTCTGGCCCTAGAATATATGTACACAGATATCTGGAAATAAGTAGAAGTATTTGGGGTACCCCTGTTGCATATAGAAGCATCAGCTGCCTTCCTTACTCCTGTTGTGGGTGCTTGATCAAGGCAGTAAAATTGCATACACTAGCTGCACCGTGCCAGCAAAGTTTTGACTTGCATTTGATTTCTTTACTCCTTCTGTTGGGACATTAGAAACCTCTTCAAACAGATGTGTACCCTTTAGTAAAACAAATGCTTCCTCTGGAGCTCAGAACTAAAGTCTTGGTGCTGTTGCCTCCTATCCCATATAGAAGCCGTGTGAGATTTTTCCAGAGGAACCCAGACTGTTCCTCTGGTCTGCTTTGCAGTGGGGTCGCTGTGCTTCTGACACAGACTGGAGGACCTTTTCCAGGCTTTATTCTAGAAGTACAGTTCCTGATTTTCCAAGCTCTTGCTTAGAACTCGATAAAAACAGGTGTTGTTTGACTCCCTGGATCCAATGGAGATGGCAATATTAAAGCCTGTGATGGGTATAGAGCAAGAAGGATTTTTCTTCCTGTGTTTAAGCGTGTTCTAGAAAAACACAAGATGCCAGTTTTGTTCTTAGCCACTAATTTGCCGTAAGGTTTTCACAGAGTTTGAAATATTAAACTGCATGCTTTCCACCAAGGTCAATAAACTCCTGATGAAAGGCTGACATTTTTTGACTGCTGTGCTGGAAGAGGATTTTCTAAGAGATAGCCCAGCTTTCGGTAATGTAGTTTCCTTTGTGGGTAGTAAAAGGCTTGCAGGCACTCTAGAGCAGGCTGCACTTCATGCCAGTGCTGAACACTTGAAGTATTAGTTTGCCTTATTATTGCTGCATGATGTGGTGTAAATTTCCTGGATGTGAATTGGGCCAAAGAGAGCAGAAAAACGTACGTGGTGTTCCAGCGCAGTCGCAGTGGTAACAGCACTTGGCTGTAGCACATTTGGGTTTTCCTTTTACTGTTTACAGCTTTACTGAGACAGAAATAAACAAACTGGTTCTGTTCTTCCCATCTTCGGTTGTTTGTCATCTGAGACCTAAAAAGGAAAAAATAGCTCTCCACATAAGCCAGCTTTTAAAGATACATGTGGGTTTTGTTAATGCAAATTACTTACTTTTGCAGAAAAATGGTCCTTCCCTTTTCTGTGTGTGTGCTGAACTTATTATCCCTCCACTTCTCACTCCATGATTTCTGATCTTTGTGCTTGCAAATAGACCCTCAGAAATACAAATATAAATACTTCTTTTTCTTTATTTTCTATGTGTGACCTTGTACAGCTCGAGATGTTGCTGTACAGAAGATTGAAACAATTATAAAGGAACAGTTTGCCGTCGAAATGAAGAGTAAAGAACATGAAATTGAAGTTATAGATCAGGTATAAAGGTTTTATTCTTAGAAGTACCCGAGATCCTGGTGTACCAGGGCTTGGGGGGCATTGCTGCAGTGGTTACCCGTTACTGTATGTCACCTCTTCTTTTTGTAGCGCCTGATTGAAGCAAGAAGGATGATGGATAAGCTGCGTGCCTGTATCGTGGCAAACTATTACGCATCTGCTGGTCTCCTTAAAGCTGGAGAGGTAAAAATTACTTTGGGAATAATAAGATTCATGGGCATATTGGCAAAGGAATGCAAATATTCCTGTAGTTCACTGGCTGTCCAGCTGGTGTTGGTTTGGAGCATGTTCCATCATTTCTGAAATGGTGGAACATGCTCCTTGAATGGGGTGGCAGTGGGAGAGGAGACCTGTGTGTCCCCAGCTGAGCCTCAGCTACTCGGCAAAGATGAGTCTTCAAGGAGCAGTTGAGAAGTTGTTCAGCAGCCCTTATTGATTCTTGCACAAGAGCACCTTGCTTCTCACCCACTGCACAGTTTGTCCTTGTAAAGCCCTGAAAAGTGTGGAATGTGTTTTCCCATTTCACGGGAGGAGAGCAGGAGCAGATGGGTTTTGGAACTTCTTAGGGAAAAAGAAACAAAAAATCAGGATTTCTCGAGGCTCAGGCAGTGCCATGAAACCACCCTCCCTTTCCCCTGGCAAGCAGCCTGTTGATGGTTTGGTGAACAGACTGATGGCAGCAGTAAAGCAGGAGGTGAATCATGGGGAGAACTTGAGTTGAGCAGCTGGAGCTGACAGGGGCTATGGTAGTGCTGGGAGACTGGAGATCCCTATTCCCCTGTGATTTTTGTGTGTGTGGCTGAAGGATGCAAGCAAGGTTCTGCTCTTTGAGAGTACTTTTAACCAATGTCATCCTGTGTCAGCAAGAGCTGTACTGCCTGCTGTTCTTCACGTGTTCTGCCATGCCTAGGGTATTTGTTTTCCCTTGCTGATTTTTCATGCTTGCCAGAAATAACAACATTTGTAATTGCTTCAGATTATTCCCAAAACTTGCTGGTGCATCCTTGTTTTTTTTAGTTTTCCTGTAGTTTTTATGAATTTATGGCTAGTGTAGCTGTATCTTCGATTGCATTATTAATTTTTTCTAAAAGTCCTGATTTGCATGCAGGCAAAATCTGTTCTCTTTTTATTCTGAAATTGTTGCTGGTTTGAATTTTCTTTGTTGTCTGTTTTTATATGTGGTTAATGTATGTTCAACTCGGCAGTGAATGATTGTCTTGTTTCTGCTGCTGGGAGAATGGGAGTCTTTTTGGTTTAATTCAGAACTTCTGGGAAGGTGATTTGCAAATTTCTGACCTGTTCTCATGAATATAAACAGTCTTCAGTCCTGGTGCTGCTGGGGTTTGAGGCTTAGGATTCCACATGATTAGTTTGTTACATTTTCCCACAAATTAGTGGACGAGGTATTCGTCATTTCACTTGACTAGAGGTAAAAAAATAAAGAGAGGTTCTTGGTGGTGGGTTTATTTGGTTGTTGGTTATTTTTGGTCATGTTGTGCCTGTGTTCCCACTGCTGGATATATGGATATAGCTCTCTTAAGTGGGTAATGGAGAGTTGGTAATTGCTTTGCTCGTGTGCCAGTTGGACATGGACAATAAGAAAGCTTTCAAGTGAAATTTTAAAGTCTGAGGTGGGGTGATGTTTAACTATACCTGCTACCACCTCTCAAGGGCAGTTCTGCTGCTCCACAGTGGTGCTGGTGTCTGTCTCCATGACACCTCCTCTATCACATTGGCAGAGTTTTGGATCAGGGAATTTATGTGGATTAAAAATAACCCCCAGAAAGGAAAAACAAACAAATAAACCCGACAAAAACAAACAAACAAATCTCAAATCAGTTTCTTGATCTGTTTTTTCTTTGTGACCTGCCCCCTCCCTGTGAATAATTGTGCCAGCCCGGCTGTTCCACGTGGCTTGAGCAGGGAAGAAAACCTCTTTCAGCTGGTACTGCCTGCAAGAAAAGCTGTCAGTGCAACTCTGGTGTGAGTCTGTGGCTTCAGGAGCTGGAGTGAGCCTGTCTGTCGGCACTCTGCTGCTGGTAGAGGGGTCTTTCTGCTGTCTTGATTCATCACCAAACCAAGGTGGCCGAGAGGTGCAGTGTCTGGGGGACTCTTGCCTTGAGTGATGGGTGTTTTCCTTGCTACTTCTGAGATTAAAAGCAAACACAGGAGGAAAAAACAAAAAGCCTTTGTCAGAGTAATGAAAAAAACAAAAGAGATTTAAACACTCCCCTGCCCTGTTTCGGGTTTAGGAGGATCTAAGATTAGCTCTAAGATGTCCATTTTGAGGAAAGTTTGCAAGCATGCATAAGCACATTATTCTTTATCCCCTGTTAAGCTTTGGGAGCAGACAGGATACTAACACGTGTAGCTTACCTCATAGGCATTGTGCCAGTCAGTATCAGAACTAAAGAGCCTGATGCATTTACATACCCTGCCTGCCTGCAAGGATCGGACAGCTGTGGCCTTGCTGTGTGTGGTAAAAGACCATAGGTGTCTACACAGGAAGGGGAGATGTTGTTTGCAAAGGGACATTACAGGTATCTGAGTAGGCTGCAGTCCTCCTTTCCAAAACCAGGTGTTTTTCTCCTCTGGTGCAGCTTCATTTTTATCTGGGCTGCAGGGAAATAGTGACCAGATCTGCCTGACCTCTTTGTTGCAGGGCACCAGGTCCTGTGATACAACAATTCTTAATCACCCTTCAATCAAGAAATTCTTGGAATCACCCTCTAGATCGTCATCTCCAGCTAACCAGGGGTCAGACACTCCATCTGCCAACCACTCCGAGAGCGACTCGCTCTCTCAGCACAATGACTTTCTCCTGGACAAAGACAGTGGCAACTTGGACACAGACGAGCGGCTGGCAAACAGCCTGGACCAGAGACAGAGCAGGAATACTGGCCAGGTAAAGTAGAACTCGAGTGGTGATCAAGATGTTGGAGGTGTATGCTCTGTCTGGACTCAGTGCTGGCACCAGGAACTCTTCATGTTTTCACCCACCTTGCTGAAGATCTGTTTCTTACTCTCTCCAATGGCTTGCTCCCTCTCTCCCAGCCTGGCTTTTCTATAAGGCTGGCTGAAACGTGTGGAACTTGGGTTACTGCTCTTAGCTCAGTCTTGCCCAGCAGGAGGTCAGCCAGGCAGCAGTGGCTGCTGTGTTAGCATGGCTGTGTGCTGCTATCTGGGTTGGCAGCCCCTGCAGAAGGAGGTGTTTCACAGCTGGAGCAAAGGGTTGTGCTGTGCAGATGGGAGTCAGGCCAGGAAGGGAAGAGCCTGGAGAGAAGACCAAGATGTGTTATTGCCAGCAGTGTTTTTAAGAAGTTATGCTGCTGCCTGGCTCTGGGTGCCCATGGGGACTCCACTGGAGTTTGGGGTTTGGCCTCCTCAGCAGCATGTGGTGAGCACACAGTGGCTCTGGTGGATTAGCTCAACCTGGGGGTGTGAGATGGTGGAGTCTTGGTGCAGAGCTGGGGTTGTTTTTCCCTTGGTGGCACTGTTTGCTATTGTGCTGATATCACTGTTTACTTAACTGTGAGCCAGACTGACCCAGGTTAAAAATATCTTCTTTCATTGTTCCCCATACTTTTTTCTGGGTTATTTTTGGCCTGGATCCATTCCCTTTATGGCTTGCTGTGCAGCTACAGAAGTGCTTCACCTGTCAGCTGCAGTTAGCTCCACCAGGGAGGCTCTCACCAGCTGCAGGTGAAATGTGCTTTAGTAGGTGAGATGGAACTCTTGTATTTCCTGGCAGTTCCTTTAAGCTGTCAGACCTGCCAGAGAAGGACAGCCTGTGACCCAAACCAGGGCTGGCTATATCTCATTGCATGTCACTGCATTCTGCAACTGGACAAGTTGCAGTGATACCTGGCAGAAAGAGCAATGATTCTGCCTCTGCTGAGCAGCATGGCACCCTTGATAACAGGGCTGCAGCTTGCTGAAACCCCTCCTGGGGTGGATACACAATGTGTAACGTGGGCCCACCTGCATCATAAACCACCAGGCCAGTGTAACTCACTGCTGCACTGGGGGTGCTGGTGGAGCAGTGGTGGTGCTGGGCTGTAGCAGGTTGGTACATTTCGACTGACACAGCTCGTGGCCCAGAGGTGGTTGAGGGAGTGATGAGGAGTAGGAGCCATCCCAGCCCTCTGGCTCCTTCCTTAAGCAAGGGAGTGTAGTGATTCCTAGTGAATCCACTGCTCCTCATGCTGGCCCTGGTCAGCTGGCCCTGGACAGCTGTTTGATCCAGCAGACTCAGGGAAGAGCCTGTTCCTGTGCAAATGGCCATGCAGCCTGCGCTGGCACTGTGGGCAGGTGTCATCCATCTGCCGGGCAGTCTTGGCCACTGCTTAGGAGCTGAGGTTGTGTTACAGGGTTGCCTAGGCTGGATTTATTGTGCCCGAGTGTTGCTGTGGATTTGTAGGCTTATCTGGCTGTCGGTGACGTGATATGGCTGACTGCTGTCCTGCTGAGTTGGAGCTGAGTGCTCGTCTCAAGCCCAGCCTCGGTGCTTCACTGTGAAGCCACAGTGGAGTCCCTCAAAGCAGCAGAGGCTGGGGACAAGAAAGATTCAGATTTTCAGAAGCCACTTGTGACAGGTGTAGCTTTGTTTCTGGTTAGTGATCAAAATGGTGCCACTCCGGGAGTGCTTGACTGTTTTCAGATAGTGCAGGGGCAGTGCTTTTGAAACCCAAGCTGGAGTCATGGCTCAGATCCATGGTGTGTCACATAATGTGTGCTCAGTTAAGCCATGCAGTGAACACTTGGTATATCATTGTTTCATGCCTGAGTTGCTTAAATGTGCCTAGGTACCAACTCAAGTATTTTTAGAGGTGATTCATTGTTAGTCTCTCATTTCACTGTGCAGATTTACTTTTTTTACCACCACCTAACTTTCCTAGTGCCAAACAAGGTGATGTTTAAGAGGAATGTTTGGTTTTTTTGTTTGCCTCTTTTTTTTATCTCCTACGCAGGACAGTTCGGGTGTTTCAAGCTCTCAGAAACCAGGACAACGGAGTGATGGACTGTCAAACGATGAAACTTCACGGCTTTATGTGAAGAAAACGATTGTGGTTGGCAATGTCTCCAAGTTAGTATCCAGAGTACGAGGGATGGTCCTTTTTTTGGATTAAATGGAATAGGAGGTTAAAATTAGGAGACAAATAAAATTGCTAGGCTGTCACAATATGAGGTATTGCCCTTGAATAATCACTGTACCCAAGGCTGCCCTCCTCAAGTGTCTACAGAAGTTCTTTTGTGGGAGAAGGAGGTGTTTTAGTAGTTGTTCTATTTCTTTGTGTGTGTGTATATATATATATATATGGAGATTTTAACATCTGTTTCTCTCAAGGGAAGTCTTTCAGCCTTTTCTGGCCATCCCGAGTTTTTCCATGAATGTTTGGAAAAGCAAGTTGTCCTAATGGCTAATTCCGTGTGTCCATAGGGACAACATGGGGCTTGTAAACAAACAAAAAAAACCTCCCACAAACCACCAGAATGAGGAAAAATGTGAAAGTCCTGCAAAGGTTGAAGAAATTAATTTGTACAGTTTAAATTTTTTTCTCAAAAAGTTTTAAGACAAGTAAATGTACGTAACTTTTGAACTTAGAGGAAATTAGTGAAGAAAGGCATTCATTTTCAGAAAACATGGACAAGTCCAGGTTTTAACTCTCCACCCTCGCACTACTCGAGTCAGTCTCTTCCTCTTGCATAGAAAGCAGCAAACATTTGCTGATGAGACTTCTGGTGTTAGAATTGTGTCTTGAAAATCTACTTAAGCCTGGACCCGAAACCAAGTATTGATTATGAAATTTCTTAAAAATTTGAAAGAATAGTTGTTATTATTTGTATTTATGGTAGCAGAGTCGCTGATGTTGTGTTCCGGTGTGGTTTTGCTTCCTGATATCTCAGAATAAGATGGGGAAAGGGATTTGACAGTGGTAGAATGTTAAAATTAAGTCTCCCTAATTAAGAGCCAAATGTTTAAATGGGCAAATTTCATCTGACAGTTGTGCACTAAAATAGAGGAAATGTGTTAGAAGCATAGAGTAGATTTTGGGACCTGTCTCTGGATGATCTGTCAGAGTATGGAATAAATGGCAGAACTGTATGGGGGCAAGGTTCTCGTAGGCATTTTACCATTCCCAATGTTTTTCCATGATCTTTCCCAAAATACTTTTTGTAGTATTTATCTATTTGGGATTTTTATCTTGTTTTGTTTTTTAATTTCTTTGCCAGGTACATTCCCCCTGACAAGAGAGAAGAAAATGATCAGTCGACCCATAAATGGATGGTGTATGTCCGAGGCTCCCGGAGAGAACCCAGCATAAATCATTTTGTCAAGAAAGTTTGGTTCTTCCTCCATCCCAGTTACAAACCCAATGACCTGGTAGAAGTGAGGTAATAAGGAATTGTTCCAGTCACTATTTCAGTCTTGATGCTTGCCAGGCTCGTAGTGCCAGGTTTCTAAGAAAGTTAGCAACTTTTCCTGCTTAAATAATCCATGTCTGTCTTTAACCTTTGGCTTGGCTTGACTTCAAAATACTAGTAAGAATAAATCAGCTGTTATGTAGCAAATGTGCCAAACAGAGTTGGTTTTTTTAAGTTCTTACTTAGGAAAAAGCCTTCAGTTGTCGTGTTTCATGTTACTTGTGAGTTTGTGCATCTCCTGTAGGTGCATCTCACTGTCTGCTTTGGTTGCTAAAAGAGGTGTTTTCTACCTCCCATCCACTCCAGTGCGGAAAAGAAAGAGGAGTCTCAGAAAGCTGTTTTGCCCATAGTTTTAATGATACATGTGCCTTTGGGCAAGAAATTGTATCCCTCTCCCAAATACTTACCCACTGTAGTGAGATCAGTGGTGTTGGCTTCATGCTTCAAGGAATTTCCCATCAGTTTAGTGGTGCTGGTGCTACAGAAACAGGGTGGCTTCCCTGTCCTCTCTCAAAGCTGTGCTCAGAGCTGTGACCCTGAGGAGATGAGCGGGGCTGGTTGAGTCTGCTGACTGCAGCAGGGAAATGCCCTGTCAGTCTTTCACTCTTGCTCCTTTGAACAAGACAGCGGGAGCATGCCTCCAAAATACTTGGTGTCTTCCCAAAGAAATTGTTCTCCACAGGATATTCAGTTGCCTCCTACGTACAGAAGGGCAACTTAATTCTGGCAAAATTAAACTGCTGAAAAGCAACTCCAGAAAGAATTGTCTGAGAAAAGCCTTGGTAAGGCTCAGTGATGTTTCTGAGAAAGCAACACTGACCAGGACGAAAGCAAACCCTTTGTATTTCTTGTGTAAAATACTAAATTAGACTTGACTGCTGCCTTTTTGTGCCTTTCTCAGTTTCCTGTATCTGATGCCAGTGCTGTTTTTCTTCTGTTTTAATCACGCCTGGTTAATTGATTTCTTGTTGCAGTCCCAGTCATTGTATTGAACATTGACATTCTGGACTAAAAGTAGCCTTTAAACCTCTTGCGTTTTGTTTCATTGCAAACTACATTTGGGATTTACAATAGCAACAAGCTGAAATACAAAGTAACAGTAAATGTTAGAGAGAAATACGCCCTTCTTTCCAGCTTGGAGAACAGCAGTGGTTGAGTTAGCTTTTCCTTGTCTGTGTGCTGTTCTCTTGGTGTTACATGAAGTGTGTGCCTTCTAGCTAGGGAATAGCAGAAAGTGATTGCGAAATGCTGCATTGAAAACTCACCTTGCAGCTGTGCCCTAAGAGCCGACTTGGGGTCTTTTGAAACAAGTATCTTTCATTTGGCATTACACAGCCTTATTTTCATTTTTTTTCCAAAGACGGTTGTTTCCCATGTGCTCTCATCCAGCAGTGTTTTGCCATTTCTTTCCTGTCCCCTTGTGCAAAATAAAAATATGTTTTCAGCCGTCCAAAGCTGTAAAATTCTCCTTTCTGTGGTCACATTCTCTGTGATGAATAGCAGGCCTGAAGATAGCTTTAGTTGTCAGCTAGAAAAGCAATCCTTTGCTTTCTGAAAAGGCGGTAGGTCAAAGCTGCTTCTGCGTGCAAAATGTGAATCACTGTTTGTTTTCAGAGAACCCCCATTTCACCTGACCAGGAGAGGCTGGGGAGAATTTCCTGTGAGAGTCCAGATACACTTCAAGGATAGCCAGAACAAGAGGATCGATATCATACACAATTTGAAGGTATTTTGAGAGAAAGGCCATTAAATGAGCTCCTGCATAATCCTGAGGAGGCTCCGTGTGTGTGTGTGTGCTTCTGCCTTTCCCTGTTCTGTGTATGTCCTGCTGGTCATTTCTGCATGAATAGTTGGGTGGGATCGGGAGGGATCCAGGAGAGCCTCTTGCCTCAGCTCTGTTGGAGTCAGCGCAGTGGCAAAGGAACCCAGCCTTGCAGGAGCTGGATCTGATTCTGCTCACAGCAGCAAAGCATTTGCCTGTTGTTTCCCTGCAGTTTGAGATTTTTGCCACGATTCCACTGGCTTGAACTTGACCATTATCTTCCTGTTGGTCAAGTGGTTGCTGTATGTGTTCTGTTCCTTCGGCACTTGCATGGATCACCTAGAGATTATCTGTGTTGTTATAGTGGGCAAGGAGGGGCTGAGGTTCACCTTTCATTCCTTGTTCCTTTTGCCTTCTTTTTCAACTCATTCACCTGTCCTGTGACACTCAATAGGATTTATAGTATGCAGCACTCCTGGAAAACTAGGCCATTGCTCTGGTTTTCCTTTTAATTAGTAGTCCCTAGAGCTAGTGGAATTAAGTCCTGAGCTGGTTTAGTTTCTTTGAGCAGCATGATTAATTTTATTTAAACTCTGCTTCATTAATGAATTTCATGCTAATGTAAATACCTCATTGCAATCCCAAATAAAGACAGTAGAGAAGGTTGGAAACATTCCCCAGGAACTTAGGGGCCTTTAATGCAGATGATGAGTAAAGTATATTTGAAGAGCTATAACCTGGGGAGAAATTGGTAACAATATGATGGACATTGTGCAATGAAGGAAGCCCAGCCTACAGAAGAAATGTGAGCCAGTCCATGGCACTCAAGAGCCCAATCACCAAATCTTTGCTGTTTGTGTATTGAGCCCGTGGCTACTGGGAAGTAGCAGGAGTGAGCTGAGCCCTCCTCCGTGGCTGGCAGCCTGTCTGCCCTGGAGCTTCGAGGCACCATGAGCCTGTCAAACCCAGCTTCTCTTTATAGGTATCTTAGTAGATGCCTCTGGGATTTTCTGCCTCTTTATCAGCTGACAATCCATGTGAACAGTTACTTAATCAAAAATTATAGTGTAAACATAGCCTTCGTGCCGATCAGTTTACATCTCTGGGGTTTTTTACCATTATTTCCTTATATTGAGAGGAATATAAAAGGGCACTCCTCAAAGACTCCCCTTAGACTGAAATAGTATTTCCCCAACAATCTCATTTACTTCAGCTTTTTTGCTCCTTTTTACTTTAGCGTGAGTTTGGGTCACGATTGGCTTTTTTGCAGAAGAGAGTACTTAAAACAGAGCACACAGATTTCTGACCCTGTGGCTTCTTAGAGCTGCATGTGCTGCTGCTCAACTAGCATTGTTTCAATTCCTTTCAAACAAATTGTGTTGTAAATTCTAGCCAATGTATTGCTTGATATAAATATGTTGTATTTTTTTACCCAGTTGGACAGGACCTATACAGGCCTGCAGACACTTGGTGCAGAAACGGTGAGTCAGCAGGTCATGGGTTGGATGTTGTACTTGGATTCCCTTCAGGATGTTTAAAAAGATAAAGATACATGGGACTAAGCACAGAGTCAGACCTGTTAGATTTCACAATGTCTGGAAAGTAGATTTTGCTCTCCTGTTAAATTAAATGATTATGACACCATGTCATTATCAATGACAGTAGTCATTTTTCCCCCTTTCTAGTTCAGGGGAGACTGTTTCCAGCTCTGCTTTCATAAAGAACTTAACTTGTACTACAGTTTTCATTTTTGTTTCTTTGTGGAGCTTCTGGTACCAAATGTTTTGGTTTGCATTCTAATGTGCTGCAGATCTCATACATAAAGAATTTATGTTAAAGGGATCCCCCAACTATACTGCTGAAATTCTGCAGTATATTAAGTACTTCTAAGTGTCTGCATGTGTCAAAATTCAATATCTTCATGGAAAACAAACTTAAAACTTTAAATTAATTAATAACACAGTTTGCTATATTTCTGAAGGTTTTTTTGTGCTGTGTGGTGTAAATGGAAGTTTTTATGGTGAAATTGGGTTACTTCAGCTTTTCAGTCTGTGGAGAAAACATTAATGTGAAATGTCTGCTGTGATTGAAGAACACTTTTGAAGAGTAGTTATGTGCTGTGTTAGTCTAGGCCTTATCAAAAAAGGCAACACAGGCAAGCTGTGGTTTTGTGCCTGTCCCTAAGGGGGAATGCAGCCCTTTCCTCAGTGGGATGCTTGGAGCTGGGCTCTGTATCTCTTCCAGTGCTCACTGTTCAGATTTCCCCATGGAGCAAGAGATGTGCTGTTTAACATGGTGGTCGAACGTTGCAGGATTTTTGTCTGACCTCAGGTGCTGCTGGACCTCTGGGCAGTCTCCCTGAGATGAACAGAAATGTTATGCAGGGGTGGAGGGAGGAGGAGGGGGAGAGGTTTCTAGACATCAGAATAAAAAGAAAAAGCATTTAGTTGTTTTCACTTTTTACATCTTTACCCAGCTACCAGATGTTAATGTCATCCTTTCTCCTGTTTCTGGAAGGTAGTGGATGTGGAGCTACATAGGCATTCACTTGGCAATGAGTACCTCTTCTCCCAGTCTTCAGAGTCTGACCTTTCTGATGTTCCTACATCTTTACCGCTGCCGTTGAGTATCCCAGCACCAGTCAAAGCTTCTTCCCCAATTAAACAGTTGCGGGACTCCAGCCCAGATGCTTCTGTGGACAAAGGTAAAGCGAATGGGTGTTGGTGAAAATTGAGTTCTTGGAACTTCAGCTCTTCTGGATACCTCCTCTTAACTGCTATTGTGCCTTGAGGGTTGCCAGTGCTGCCTGCTCCTTGCTCACCCTGGATGATCATCTCCTCAGTGTAGTCTGACACGTAATTCAGAAATTGTTATGGTTTATTTGCGTTTGGATTTTGTTTTTTCTGATCTGGAGTTTGTTGAGCAGGTTCTGTTTTGCTGAACATAGTGAATATGGAGCTTTATGCAGCAGATGCAGCTGGAAGAAAGGTTGTCGAATAGCACCTGTAGTTTTGTTCTCGACAGACTGCTTTCAGAGGTTTCTTTAGGTTTCTGAGTGTTTGGGGGACTGTCTGTATTTAAGGAATTGGTTTAGTGGTGTGTTCAGTTATGTACGTTGGTGTCTAACACAGTTTGACTGGAGGAACAAAAATGACTACATAGCTGGTGTTGAAAGTAGAGGATGAAAAAGACACAGTGTATGTTTGTGTGAGGGATGATGTCTGTGTGTCATGGTCTCATTCTCACCTTCCCCTGTAGGATCAGGAAATGCAGCACCCGTTGCAATGGGGCAGCAGTTGGTGCCTTTTAGGATCATTTGAATTGCCTGAAACAAGCTGGTGCTGGCCCCTTGGGCACACTGCTATGATTTTTAGTTTGCGTGAGGTAGGAAAAACTGTGCCTCTGTTAGCATTTAGCTTTATTTCTGAGTACATGGTGCCAAGACTTACCTGACGGACCTTGGTTAACTGGGCTGAGAAACAAGGGTGTCTTAGGTTTGCACATTTTAGCGACACTTGCTGGAAACAGGATCTTTATATTTCAAAATACCATTGAATGCAATGTGGTCTGATGCCTTTCCAGATTTATCCCGACACTCCGGTGTTCAAGGAATGGCTTTAGGCTGGTGCCTTACACGGTGTGCTTCTGGTGAGTGCTGTGATGCCACTGGCAGTGTCCTGGCTCAGCCAGAAGAATGTCTGTCCACTCTTTAAATGTGGTGTTTTCTTGTGGCCAAAAAAGGAGAAACATAACCAAATTTTAAATGCACAGGCTTTTTATTTAAACAGAAGGTTCACAGCACCTTTAGGTGAGCAGTACAGCCGACAGGAAGGAAGTAAACCTGCTCTTTCTTATGTTGACTGGCAGTGACTTCTCTCGTCAGCTCCAGGTTAACTGAGCTCCTTCTACATCAGATAAGGTAGATTCCTTAATCCAGGTCAAAAGGCAGTAGGTGGTCTCCTTGTGCTCTTACTCCAAAAAACGTACTGTGAGATTCTCTGCGAAGGAGATCCAGCCTTAGTCCTGTGGAGCCCTAACCAAGGACACTTGAACCTACGAGCAGCTTTTGGTCAGTGAAAGGGTCATTCCAAGGAAATGTGTGAGAAGGGGCTGATCACCTACCACAGCTGAACAGGCTGTGCCCGCTAGCATTTTATTCTTTTGTTCAGAGACAAATCCAACAGGCTTGTGCAGGAGGAACCCCCTACCCTGCTCTCTCCCCGTTCAGCACTGCCCACCAGCTGCTTTTCCTTCCTTCCTTCCTCTCTTCAAGAGTGTGTTTGTCATAGCCGAGTTTTGTTTGTGTAGAGAAGCACAGAAAGGAATTAGATATCTCAGCCTAAGAACTATTTCTCTTCTTTTCCCTGTTTTAATCAGGATTCCCTGGGAATGCTGAAACCGAAAGACATGCCGCGTTTTATTCCCTGCCATCTTCGATAGAGCGGACTCCCACCAAGTTAGCCACACAGAAAGTTGCCTTTGGCTCTCATGGAAATTCAGCCTTTCAACCCATTGCAGCTAGCTGTAAAATAGTGCCTCAAGGTCAGAGTCCAAGCCCTGCAGAGTCACCAGGAAAATCCTTCCAGCCTATCACCATGAGTTGCAAGATTGTATCAGGTGAATGTTAGTTTACTTATCCCAGTGCTTCACCCTGGAAAACAAGGGGGTGAACCAGTTGGACTTGTTTTGCATCCTTCCCCTGATTTCCTGTCAATGTTTGAACATCAGGCAGTAGGAAACTCTAGAGTGAGGAGCTAAACACACTTCTTCATGTTCAAGGAAAAAAACATGAGCATGAAATGCTTCACATCAGATCAGAGGCAGGATGAGAGCCGTTCTCTCCCTGTTCTTGAATGCTTTTAAGTATTAAAAAGTCTTTAACTGGACTGCTGCCCACAGAAAGACCCAGGCAAGGACACATCTTCCGCGTGGGGTATTTGTATGTGGGAAGAAGCCATTCTTCTCCCTCCTGCTTTCAGACAGCTACAATGCATTAAGAAGAAAATTTTCTGATTATTGGGCAGATAATCAGGCTCAACCTTGCAGACTCAGTTGATCCCTCTTGTACTTGTGATATCTCCTCAGATGGAACAGCTTTGGTCTTACTCTTCCAAAAGTCCACCCTCTGTTGGATTCAATAGTCAGCTGTCCGCAGTGAGCAATGAGCTCTTGATAGCTTCTGAACCAAACATACTCAA
Source organism: Aegotheles bennettii (assembly GCA_013398125.1). Taxonomy (NCBI): domain Eukaryota; kingdom Metazoa; phylum Chordata; class Aves; order Caprimulgiformes; family Aegothelidae; genus Aegotheles; species Aegotheles bennettii. The sequence continues at coordinate 1,248,132 of VZRW01010595.1, read as the reverse complement.
GGTGCTGTTTTCTCATTTCACTTATGGACCCTTCCCTGCCTGGGCGTGATGCCATCCACTGGATGATGTTTTAGATCAGAAAGTTTTAATGTGCAGCTCACCACGTCATGTGTTGTGAAGCTGAAAGACAACCTGTTACATCCCTTCATTTTCTGGTGTTCAAGGTAGAAAGGATGAAGCACCAGCTATAAGTGTGTGTGATTGCTGATGATCTGCTCCCAGATAGTTTCCCTCAAGTGTGTCTGGTTTGTTGTTTTGGGTTTTTTTATCGTATTTCAGTATTGTTCCTTGACATCTTAAAACTGTACTCAGGCTGATTTGCATTTGAACCTGTGCCAAGTGCTTTCTTCTTTCTTAATAAGCTCTTCTCTGATCTTCTTTTCCCAAGGCTTCCCAGAAAGCAAGAATTACAAGGGCCATCCTATCTTTCTTAAAATCCTTGGACTATTCTCTGTTGATCTTTGCTATTTAAATGTTTCCCCACTAAATATTTTTCCAAGGTTCCGCTGTCTGCCAAGAAGTGTCACCCCTTTCAGATTTCAAAAGCAATTTATAGGACATGGGGATTTTATCTGATCAGCATTTATGTTCCATTTTAATTGTCAGTCAGTGCCAAGAAAGCAGATTAACAGGCAGTTGAAGCTTAATGTACTTCTGCCCTCCTTTTTCTCTGATCACTTTCTTGCCTGTCTTTTTCTCTGCATTTCTTGTTTATCCCCTCTTCCAGCTTTTTTCTTCTCTAGTTTTTCTCTTTCCTGTTCCTGTTACTCAGAAGTTGCACATTTTACAGTCTGCTTTCAAGGCCTTCAGCTGTAGTGAGGGCAGTGAAGAGACAAGAGCATCCAAGACTGATGGCTGCTGTATTGCACCACCTTTTTACCTGAACTGCTTGGTTCCTGGCTCTGCTTGCCTGTACCATGAGTTCCACAAGGGAGAGAGAGCACCCGTCGAGGACCTCGGCTCTCGTTTTTCATCTACTTGGGTGAACTGGTCTTGGCAGTGAGAGTGGTTTAGGTAACATTCCTTAGGATTCAGGGATGGGCCAAATGGCTTCTCAAGGTCCCTTTAAACCCCTGGTAGGCAGAGAATGTCCAGGGTAGGTATGAGCCATGGTGCTTCACATGCCTTTTCCTTTCCTTCTTTTTTCCTCTTTCCTTCTCCAAGTCCTGTGATCTCACTCAGGCTGGGAAATCCATCCTCAAAAAAATGTTCCTTGTCTAAGCCATTTTACAAACTACTACTTGTGCTGTATTTTTATGTTCTTACAACATTTACAAGATGGAAGCATTGGACTTTTTTTCTTAAGGTTCTCCAATATCGACCCCTAGTCCATCTCCGCTACCTCGTACCCCAACCTCCACTCCGGTGCACATGAAGCAAGGCTCTGCTAGCTCAGTCATTAATAATCCGTATATTATTGTGGACAAGCCTGGACAGATGGTTGGAGCAGCAGCCACAAGCACAGGTGTGTAGTGTGATCACAGAAGGCAGTGGCTTGGTCTTACCCATTGAAGTTTATTCTCCCTTTAAAGTGATTACTATAATAACAGTATTTCAGTTTGTGAAGATGGGAAAGTGCTTGGTTCACACAACTGGCTTGTGTAACATGGCATCTCAGACTTTAGCATAGCATCCTTTAGGAAACAGCACATAGTGGAAGGCCAAATTGAATCCACAGATACCTCTTCAAAGAGAGCCTGTTCTTTGCAGGCAAAAAGGGAAGGGGAGAAAGTAATGTAGACTGTGGTGCACAGACATTTAGACAGAAACTGCACAGGTGATTGGGTGAGAACTGTATCATGGATGTGGGCAAAAAGCATGGAGAGCTTGCAGTGACTTGCAGATCAGTGTCGGGTCCCAGTGCATGGTGCTCTAGGTGTGTTGAAATGCTTAGCCCCAGGTTACCAGGAGAACAGCTCTGCTGGGTTTCGTTCCTGCTCCCAACTTCTACTTGGTTCGATTCCAGCTGATTTGGATTCCTCTAACTGGATTCCCTCGGTGCTTCAGTGGTGACCTAAACCTGGGGCCAGGGGGAGGACTGAACTGCAGGAGACGGGTGATGGGTATGGGAGTCATTTGGTAATCCTTGTGCTGGGTCTGGAGGAAATATCACTCAAAAGTCATTCATTTGTTGTGATTTCTGGCCAAGAACAGCTGCGTATTTAAAAACACTCTTGTTTGTGTATATGTTTGCTTGCCAGCATCTTGTAAGGATGCTCTGAGCCAGGTGAACAACAGCATCCATGTAACACACAAAAGGTTTGCAGGGCATGGTTGGAAAGTGCAGAAATTCTTCTCTTAATAACATGACCGTAGTGATAACTGAATTTTTTAAAGTATGTTTCAGGGGGCTCTCTTGGTAACACTGATGCTGTTTCAACAATGGGATTTTTTCTGATTGGTTGGGGGTTTTCTGCCTTTTTTTTCTTTTCTGTTTCTTCTTTACCTCCAGCCTGACTGTCTACTCTGCACATGTGGTTTATCACGGTTTGGATAACTTCTCTGATCTCCTGCTAGAGACAGGTGCATGGAGGACAGGGTCTGTAGGTGCACCAGGTGCTTTGGACATACAAGTCTTAACACCATTTAAGGTGCCCTTTCCCACCACATTAGTGTAGTCTAAGTACCCACTGGCCTGGAAATAACTGCCTGTTGCCTCCCCCTCCCCTGCACTCCTGCTGCTTCCCCAGTATCCTGCATGAGTCACATCAGGTCAGTGGCAGAGCAGAAGGCTAATTCTCTCCTCTCCCCACATTGATTTGTTGTCAGATAGCCTCATCACCAGACCCTGTATGGGGGAGCAAGAGGGAACGTGGAACTGGCTTTTTGGCAACAGCAGCCAGGCTGGATTGAGCGTAAAAAACCCCAAAGTCAGTGGGATGTTTTGGATAAGACTGCAGATCATATTTAAAAAGAGGGGTGAGATCTTTATGCTCTGAGAAAGCCAACCTTCCCAAACTGCATTATTTTGAGAAATGGCTGCTCATTTACTTTTAAGTGCAGATTGTAGTACAACTGTATGAGAAACTATTACTGTGTTTTTGTTTGTGTAATGCATGGCTTTGGTGTCTCTTGAGTGAATGAAACTAACAAACCAAACCAGCCAGTGCTGAGCAGCGAAGTGTCCTGAACACTCTCGGATAATGCAGGGTAAGTTTGCTGCTGAGCCCCCTTCCATCTCGGAGGGTCAGGAGAGTGCTGTGGCACATGTATGTTAATTTTGCAAGAGCAGTCTTCCGCAGACAGAGGACCCTATGTTTTCATTCCTTATTTCTGTTTCTTCCTTTACCCAACTCACTCTGTCCTTCCTCTTGTTACTCCTCACTTTGTCTCTCTCCTTTCCTGGCTTTCCTTTTCCTTCCCTCCAAGCCTTCCCCCATGCCAATATCTGAGGCTAAAGTAGGTTCAGAGGGCTTCTGGGCAGTGGAGGACATTACATCTGCAGCAGTGAGTTCTGGCTGGAGGCTCATTTACTCTCCTAATTTCACATGTTCACACCTGTAGCCAATACCCTCAGCCACCCAGGAAGATGCCTGACCATTTGCTTGCAGCAGACTCTGGCTGGAGGGCACCTTCTCTGGAGCATGGATTCTGCAGGTAGAAATCACGTGGTGGAATTGTCGTGTTGGCCTTTGCCAACTCCCACTGACGTACCTCATGGAGAGTACAGAGCCGAAATGCAATGCCATGTTTCTCGTTAGGAGAGGTTTCATGTGTTTGGTAGCACAGCTCCCCAGCCCTCACACAGCATCTGCTTTATTTCCTGATGTGCAGGGAGCCCAACCAGCAAACTGACCAGTGTTTGCCAGGCCTCTCATGGAACTGGATCTCCTGTGTCGAAGACCCATGGAAGCAGTTTTGTCACCTCAACTGTCAAGGTAATGTTCTCATTAGGTGTGTACTTCCCATTTAAAATCCAGCTCCCTATTTAATAGAGCTTTTACTATTATGAATTCTGCCAGCAGTTCAGGCAAATTCTTTTGGTTGTCATTTTGTATGAAGGTTTACTGTGTCTAACAGATGGAGCCTGAGAGAACATGCTGGTTATACAAGATGATAGTGTCACTTCATGCAGCTCTAATTAGACCTGCCTACACCTCTCTTAAAAGCACTGCTCTTTTGCTTTTTTACAAGGAAATTCATGGAGGGCATAGCTCTCAAAATGTCTTGCCATTCAAAAAAGCTCTTCTGTAGCTGACTTTGATCTTCTTGACTTTGATAGTGTCAGTATGTGAATAAGCCAGAGGTGCCTACCTCAAAACCTTCTCTCTGTTCATTATTTTCATACAGCAGCTGCTCCTAGCAGCCTGAAAATAGCTCATTTAGTGGTTTTGCAACTGCCTGCATTTAGAAAAATAGTTGTGTAAACAGTGGAGTAACCAAATGTGTAAACAAACAGTGATGAGTAGGGTTCATACTCCTGATCTGCAGAGCTTAAAAGGTACGGAGCTGAACTATCTCACATAAAATCCCTCTAGCATCTTGTGCTGGGAAGGATATTTCTGGCAGGGAAGTGGCGTCAGTGAGGCTCTTTCTGAAAGGAGCAGGTGGGTGTGCTGCTGGAAACAGGAGCGTTTCCCTGTCTCCAAGTCACAGGATATGAGGGCGGAGGGAAGGCTTGCCAGTCAGCCTGCAGAGAGTAAATCACTTTACATTTGGAACTGAAATGCTTCCAATGTCTTTTAGGGAAAAAGTGTTGCAGATTGCTGTCTGAAGCAGTTATTTGGAGGAGCACTTTAAGTGCTAGGTGTGCAGCTAGCTATTCAGCTTTTAAGAACCTATCTGCTCACGTGGATTTCACTTAACTATGTTGAAAACCATTCATTAGTCTTTATTTTTCACTGATTTGGGACAGTTCTTTCTGTGAGTCAAAGTTTTTCAGAGAGATTTTCAGTGAGTCAAAGTAGGCACATGTCATTAGTAACAGTTGAATTCTGTATTCCCAGGGCAAAGTTAAAAACTGAAGATATTATATATATATATATATAAAAATCATAGCTCTGTAAACATAAATGTTTTTTGATTTCTGTCTTCTGATTGATGGAAAAGCTGTAATTTTATGGTTACTGCTGTTGGAGATGTAACTTTCCAAATAAAATTTGCTTTGTAGCTTGTAGTAAGTATGTTACACTCCTTTTACTTAAACATTAGCTGATTTTGGAAATGTCTTATTTGTACAGGTAATTTGGCCTGCCCAGGTGGTCCTTGCTACCCTTTGTTAGCAGTCACTTGTTTTATTTCTTGTATTGGATATTTCACCAATTTTTGCACCATGTCTTCCTATTCGCAGCAGGAGGATTCTCTGTTTGCCACCATGCCACCCCTTTGTCCCATTGGGAGTCATTCCAAGGTGCAAAGCCCCAAATCGGTCACTGGAGGACTTGGAGCTTTTACAAAGGTATTCCTCCTGGCTTTTGTGCCAGGACAAGGAGCCCAGTAGTGTCATTTCATGCTGGCTTGTGCCATAAACCATGTAACTTCCAGTGCATGTAGAACTGTTCCTGGAACCAACGTGTCTCACGGCCAAGGGCTCTCTAGCACCTCTCCAAAATGTATTTTTTTTTCTTTTCTTTCCCTGTGGCTCTACTATACCTATGATCTTTCTTTTTGTCTCCTCTTTCATCCTTTCTTATTTTTCTTTGGATCACTGTCTTATTGAGGCTGCAGTTTCAAAAGCTGGTTTTAGTGGGATACAGTAAAAGTAAACTGCTGTAGCTCTGTCAGGACCTTCTTAAAAATGATGTAGTGATTTCTTAATGTGAGATGTTGCCACTTCTGAGTACATTTCCTTAAATGTTACCATCTGGAATTTAAAGTTGCTTCTGGCAATATTAGGTGATCCAAGTAAAAGATGGAAGAATGCTTCCTACTGGTTACAGTGCCTACAGCAATCTAACACAAAAAACCCCAGCCTTTCATGAGTCACTGCTCCTAGGGATTAGATTTAGGGCCTGTCCCAGAGAAACGTAAAACATACAAGAGAATATTGTCAGCTATAGTAACTTACAATATCTGTAACTATAGCATCAGTTGTAAATTTGCAGGATAGGAAAAAAAAAAGAAGTTTAAAACATGTTCTGAGCAGGAAGGTGCTTAGAAATTTGTAACTTAGAGTTGTGGCTCCATGCTGAGATGCAGGGCCTGAAGAAGTCAGGTTTGTCCAAGTCCATTGTTAGTATGACTAACAGATGTAATATTACTAGCAATTTCTGTGATTCTGTAATTTTTATGAGCCCCTCTCAAATCTGAAATGCTTTGTAAATGCAGGCACTGCCCTGCACTCTTGTGTGTTGGGGGTAGCCTTCACCTTGAAGCTTAGGCAGTCCAAGTAGTGGTAAGAGCCACGTCTGAGTTGTACTGACTGTTGCCTGCCCTTGCCTGCAGACAGGCTGTTCCAGAAATGGTCCCCAGTGATTTAAGGTGTTTGCTTCTCATATTATTATTTCTTCTTATTTAAAAGGTGATAATAAAGCAGGAGCCAGGAGAGCTGCCCCAGCAACCCCAGCTACCAGTGACAGGGACAACCACGCAGACCTCTGTGCAGCAGTATGTCACTGTGAAAGGGAGCCACATGCTGGCCCTGTCACCGCAGAAGCCAGTCGTGAGCACGGGCGAGGGCACTGTGCAGTCTAAGGTACGAGGCACTTGGGCAGCTCTGGTGTGGTGGAAGTTGTCTTTCCTGTGGTTCTATCACAACACTTGATGCTTCTCTCAGGGGTGTAGGGTTGCTGTGTCTCGGAGCCAGGCAGCAGCACCGTGGGTAGCTGGTTTCCCCGTGTGCATGGAGTGGCTCATGTCATGCTCACCTGCAGTCCCTGAGAAGGGAGCAGGGGGAGTGGGCACTATTGCATTTCATTGTGTACAGGGAACATCTCCCACTTCAGTCTGAACCATTGCAACAGTGGGGTGGGAGTGGTTTGGAGCTAGAGGCTGTCTACCCAGAAAGTTGGCTGCCATGATCAGCTCTTGCTGAAACTCATCCAAGTCTTTCTGCAAGAGGAGGCAAATTCTTTCTTGGTACTGCAAGCCTGCAGTGGAGAACAACAGGACAAATGGGGAGTGGGATGGAGGCCGAGCCAGAGCTCGTGTGAGGTGGGAGCAGTGCTGCTGGAGTGGCAGCTCACGTGTTTTAGTGGTGGAGTCTGTGCCAGTGCAGGGCTGTATGGCAGGAGTGAGGCAGCGTCTGGGAAGACACAGTAACTGTGCCGTGACAAGATGACAGATGTGTCAGGAATTCTCACCCTTCCTGCCTGTTTCTATTGTGGATAGAGTCAAATCAGGTGCCAAGTGCAAGGGACTACGTATGGAGCTTTCCCTTTCACATAGTAAATATATATTTGCATTTGCAACAGTTCATTGTCCTTTTTACAGCCTTATTTGCCTGTTTGAGCAGGTATGCGAACTCGTGTTTGCCTGCAGTTATTGTCACACATAAAATCGAGGAACTTGGTGGATTCTGCTTTGAGACCATAGTTTTCCTAGGGAGTCTGTTCCCGTGAATATTTTGAAATGAAATTTCTGGATCTCTGTGCTTTGCCAAGACAAGCTTTATCTCCAGATGGAATAAAGCCGTTGCTTATATACCAGAAAAAAATGGAAGTGCCCTGTAATTTGAATGTGCTTAATCTTTTGTGGGTGCTCTGAAATCCTGGTTAACAGTTTATCTTTTTTCTTGGGATTGGCCTCTTGCCAATTTAATTTTGTTTCAGAATGAGTAGCCTTTATACGTGACTAGACATGTATGAAGTGTCCTGAAATGTCTAGAGATGGAGGAAGTGCACCAGCTGGAATTCACGTGGTCACTCTTGCCAGCAGCAGCACATCATCCAATGCTTGTTTGTTGCAGGTTGTTGGCGTTCCAGTTGGTTCTGCTTTACAGTCGACAGTGAAACAAGCGGTGGCTATCAGTGGTGGCCAGATACTTGTGGCAAAATCTAGCTCTTCAGTAGCAAAGGCTGTTGGTCCGAAGCAGGTTGTGACTCAAGGTGTAGCCAAGGCCATTGTGAGTGGAGGCGGAGGGACGATTGTTGCTCAGCCTGTGCAGACTATAACAAAGGCACAAGTTTCTTCCACAGGTGCTCAGAAGAGTACATCTCAAGGCTCAGGTAGAGTAACCTTACACCTTGTTATTAGCTCATGATGGGTAGACTTTGATTCTATAATGATTTCTGCAACTGCAAAATAACTGTGTGAGTGAAAAGCTTCAAAATTAGTAGAGATGTCTGTAGGGAGTTTCAAGCTGAGATTAGTAATAAAGAAAATGTTAAGTCATTATCTGTAAGGGGGAAGAGGGAGCACAAATACTTCTAAACATGCAGTGTGCTGTTAGTGGAGATCAGACAGATCTGCTGGGAAATGTGCTGAAGATCTGGTAGACTTTCATGTAGCTGGGTCTCACCTTTTTGCCCAACATCATGGTCCTTAGATGCTCAAAAGCTTCCACATAAATCCAACCAACAAGAGCCAAACTGTCCTTATTGCATCTTCACATCTTCCCCAGTGCTTACAGTTACAGGAGTGTGGGCAGAAGCACACTGTCTGCTTCTGCACACAGCTGGCTTTAGCTGAACATGTTCGCTCAGGCACTGGACTGTATGAAAGGTGTTGTGTGCCCTCTGGACTGGAGTAGTCGTGTAGACCCTATGGCTGTGCTGCTTTGGCCTGCAGCCATAAGTGGTACTGCACACAGAATTTTTTCAGGCCTCTTAAAAAGAATGTCTGTGCATCACTAGTGGAGTTAATCTGCCGTTAGGCCAGCTAAGAATGGAGTATCAAAGGCTAGCTGCATGTCACTCCTCGTATTTTCATCTTGTGCAGGTGTCAACGCATACTACTTTCTGCAGCAGTAGTTTTATTTCTTCTTATTCTTTCTTTCTAGTGATGGCCACGCTGCAGTTACCAGCCACCAACCTGGCAAACTTGGCAAACTTGCCACCAGGCACCAAACTGTACCTCACCACCAACAGCAAGAATCCTTCTGGGAAAGGAAAACTGCTTCTGATACCCCAAGGAGCCATCCTGAGAGCCACAAATAATGCTAGTTAGTCTTGCAGGGAAATCTTATGAGTTAATGTAATCACAGCATAATTTATATGTTTGGCATTTTTGCTATAAAGCGTCCTGGTACTGTGGAAGTCAGCAATGGGATGGGGTTTCTTTGTTCACAAGAATGCTGTGTGGTGCTTCTTGAGGCTGGGATCTCACAAGTGTCCTCTGTTCTAGATGAGACTGCTTTTCATGCAGCACGCTGTGCTGAAAGCAGACAGTGTAATTTGCCTCAAAATTCAGCACAGGGTTGTCTTTAACTCTTCCTTGTGGTCTGTAGGAAGAGACAACTGCATTTTAGTGATGTAGGACTGAGATGGATTTGAATGTAGTTGTGAAGGCTACTAGTAAATAATGGAATAGACACTGAAGAAACTAGAGACTTAAGAAACTAACTTTGAAAAAGACAAGATTCTGTATTTGGAATGAGGGAAAGAAACCATTTTGAATATTGATTCAAGGTTTGGCCCCAGGCTGTTGAGTCTAGCAGGAACACTTTGTTTTGCTAATGGGCTTGTAAATCGAACTTGCTGCAAAACACCTGGGGAATAGCATTGCTAAAATAGTTCCAGTGGGTGATACTTTGTAGTGTGCTGTTGCTGCAGGGAAAGAGTACTGCAGGTTTTGGCCTGTGTAGATGAAGAGTTTTGTCATGAGCCATCTGCAGAATGCTCCTTTTGAGGCTGAGAGCTTGGATGGGAGATGGATTGGGTGTAAAAGTTTTGCTCCCAGTTCTGATACTGGCCATGAGGAAGAGGTATTATTCAGTTAAATGTATAAGGCTTTAAATACCATCAGCATAGTGATAGAGTACATGTCACTAAGGAAGTAGATACTCTTACTGAAGGAATTTTTGGGCTGTAGAACTTGTGATGGGAGCCCCATGACAGAAGATTTAGAGGGGCAGCTGAGGCAGTCCAACTTTGACAAGGAAATAATCTCTCAGATGTTGAGGAAGAGCAAATGCTTGTGATTTTTATGACAGAGCCATAAATATTGTTTTACCTGTGTTTCTTAATGAGAAACTGCAAAAGAGTCAGTGTTCAGGCAGTTCCTTCTGTAGGCAGAGCAGTATCAAAGTGTCTTTGCAAATTACCATTGCTTGGAATCCATGATCTAATACTATGTTTACAAAATTGCACTGGAACAGCCCACGAAGGTAAAATTAAGAAGCCAGTGGGATTAAGAGTGTTTCCAGGGTTTTTGCTACAGATTCATAACCTGCAAAAGATTGTTCATCTGTTGGACCGCATTTTCTTTTGATAGAGAATTCAAAACAACCTGAAATGAGCTTTGCTTGCCAACCGGTCCTCCTTATTTCCCACATAGCTACTTTTGTTCATGGCATTTGCTGAGCAATAAGAGAGCACAGCAGCACATCTGAACTGTGCTCTACTGGGTAATAATGTTACTGAGCTGCAAAACATGTGGCAGCAAATGTCTTTCAAAGTGTTTTCAATTACTTGTGTATACAGGGATGCTTTAGCAGCTGACAGTGTCTGGTTACCAAAGGATCAAACCTTTTTTTCTCGTTACAGGTCTCCAGTCTGGTTCTTCTACGAATAGTGGAGGAGGAGGAACCCAAAGCACAAGCAGTAACTTGTCACAGCACCTCACCTATACATCCTACATCCTGAAGCAGACACCCCAGGTCAGTGTCATAAGCATCTCAGTTGAAGCAGATTGACATTTTGGGCTGCAGCAGTGTTAGGTGGATGTCCTGTGGTTCTGTCCTACATGAAACATTATTGGATTATGGGATCTAGACAATTTCTAAAAACCCTTGCCTCTCTCTCCCCACTGCCAGGCACCTGCTTTACCACTTGCTGTTGCTAGTGGCACATCTCTGCCCCTCACCTCCTCTTGTAGGGTCATGCACTCATGGCTCCTTGCAGGCTTGAGGAAGCAGCACTGAGTAAGGCCAGGGTAGGCAGTGGGCGGAGAGGAGACAGAGTGGGGTCAGGGTGCCTGGTGGCAGGTCTGCCAAGGGTCACTGAAATGAGAGGTGGTATGACAGAGGTGATGCTGGAAGAGCTTTCTTACACAGCACAACATGTAAGAGTTGGAGGAGAGCATGAGAGATAGGAGAATAAAGGAGAGCTATTGGAGTGAAACAGCAAGGCTGAGTGAGTAAAATGAGGAAACAGAAGATTGTGCAAAGGGATCCATGTGTGACAGTGGGTGAATGAAGCCTCTGAAAGGCAGCTACTGATGTGAAGCAGGAAGGGTGGCAAGGTCTTGGGTGGTAGGTTGTTAGGGTGATTTCTGTATGCTAAGCTCCGAGTATATAACCTTTGTGGGGGGGACTGAGTAAGTTTTGAAGTTAGAAGGTGACAAAATGTCTCAGTTTCTCTCTTTCTGCCTAGCCCAGCAGTAGCCTTTCTGACCCTGCATACTAAGCAGCATTTGTCACAAAGAGTAAACTTGAAAAGCATAAAGTGTGTTAAATTGTAGTGGATGCCTCTGACTAGACAGGAAACTGTCTGTGGCTTTTTCACCCCTTGCCTTGCATCAGAAAATGTCCTTCTGCACCGAGAAGGCTGTGTCCAGCCCTTAGAGCAGAAGCATCCACTGTAATTAGCAGTGCCTTGTTTTAGAAGATGAGATGTTGTGGCATTACAGCTAGAGGCTTTTATCCCATATTGACACTCTGAGGTTTCTGTTGACTGTTAGCTGTGTTTCAAAGTGCTAACCTCCCTAACTTATTTCTGGAGCAGGGCACCTTTCTGGTCGGCCAGCCTTCTCCTCAGAGTTCTGGGAAGCAGCTGACTCCAGCTTCAGTTGTTCAGAGCAGTGTAGGAGTTGGAGCATCTTCTACACAAGGACAAGCACTAAAAGTGATAACTGGACAGAAAACAGCTCTATTTACACAGGTAATGTGCAGATGATGTCAGTTAAAGTATAGGAAGCACAGGCACACATTGTGAGAGTTTTTCCTGTTGTGGTTGTTTGATTTTGTTTGTGTTTTGTACAATTATGATGCTGGCTCTACTATGATGAGGGAAGCATGTGAAGGCCTCGGTTCCTATGCAGATACTGGACCATGGGTTTCCAGCTTCATTTCTGCTCTCAAAGTGGGTCATGTGTAAGCTTAGGTTGGTAGTTTGTAAATGTGCTCTGGGATTTTAATGAAATGGAGTTAGAGAAGTGAATACAGTCAGGTGCAAAAATATGCTTAAGTATTTGAACCTTAGAAATGGGTCACCTGCTAAAGCTCTTAAATTTTTGGGTTTGGTATCCCTCAAAGGTGCTTCTTTTAAAAACTACCAAGTGGTCTCTGTGAAATTCAGATTCCCCAAGAGTACTTGTTATTGGTCATTCGAAATTCAGGACTGGTAGGCATATTTTTGCAGAGTCAATGGTTTAATAAAGTTGATTTCTGAAGTGATAATTTTTTTCCAGATATTATTGCCACAATTTGCCTTTTGAAAAAGTATTTTGAAAGTATTTCTCAGTAACATAAAAAATTTTGTCTTGTTTTTGTTGTGTTGGGGGTTTTTTAAGTAATTTTTTAAAAAATCCAAACAAATAAACCTTTTTCCGTATGCTGAATTCTTTTTCTAAGGCTGCACCTGGTGGACAGACATCACTGGTGAAAATATCAGATGGGTCTATAAAATCAGTGCCTGCCTCATCCCAGCTCTCCAAACCTGGTACCACTGTGCTGAGAGTATCAGGAGGTGTTATCACCACGGCTGCTGCTCCTGCTGTGGCCCTTCCCACAAACGGGGTGGCCCAGGTGAGAAACAACATCTCCAATATTCTGGGATGGAATGTTTTCATTCTAGCTAGTATAATCACTGGGAAAGGACTTCTACTGCTTTTTTTCCCTATTGGTATTCTTCTCAGTCAGCATTGGTGATGGGTCTGCACTTATTTGTGTACTAGCACAATGCACACAGCTCCTTTTCTGTTGGGTTGTTTGCTGTTTGGCATAAAGTAATATCTGTGAAGAAACAAGGGGAGAAGAGAACCTGAAAATTGCACTTTCTTGCTTTTAGTGTTGTCAGAATTCAGGTATGCAGGGAAGGCTTTATCTGAAACAGCTTTTGCAATCATACAGATCAGATTTTTTGGGCTATGCAGCTTTCAAACACCGAATCTGCTGCTGGCACAAAAATTTGCAGAAGAATGTGAAATGCCTGAAGCTCTGTATCCAGCAGGCCAGTGAAAGCCAGCAGTAACTAGCCTGTAGGTTGCTTCTCTGAGATCACAGGCTCTCCGTGGTGCTTAGTGCCTAATCTGCCATCGGCAGATTTCAGAGGCCAGCAGCGGCCAAGGTTTATGGTCCTTCAGTCCTGACTGTTCAGAGGATGTCACTGCCCTGTATCCCAGGGGAGTTGTAACAGTGCAGCCTTGGAACGAGGTGCTTCGGCATAGAGTGAGGTTGGAAGTAAAATGTTGGCATTCCTTGATTGAACGCTCTTGTGTGTGGATGCAGGTTGTCCACCTGGGGTGGGGTTGGCGTTCATGGGGTGGGGAGGAGGCAGCGAAAAGGACAGTTTGTAGCTCACTAGGAGGGTTCCTCCAGCACTGGTGCTTTTGGCTGTGGGGAGGCAAAGATTAAACAGCCAGAGAGCTGACACCCTGCTGCTCCAAAGGCTGAGCTAAAAGCTACTCACTGTTCTTACAGCTCTCAGTGAAGTTGCAGAGATAGAAATTTTCCATCTAGTCTCTTTACCCCAAACTTTTTTCCTTTTCTGTGCTGATACCTTTGGACTTCTGAGCAGCAGGGAAATATGAAACATTCCTGGGTCAAATTTCTCATCTGGCAGCCTCACTGCTTGCTGAAGTTAAGGGACCTGGCTTCAGATACTATCAAAGCAGTTGTGGTAGCAGTTCGTGTGTGCACAGTTTCACTACTTCTTGAAGCAACCTTCACTCTCTATCTACCATCATTGTATATGGGCTTTTGGATACGTACTTGAGAACCTCTTGCTTCTTAATGGTTGATAGATAAACATTTGGGTTTGCTACTCCCAGATATTCCCTCTTTGTGCTTATTGTTGAATCATCAATCTATTACATGAAAAGGAATTTGTTGTCCCTCTCTGTCTCTTTTATGCAGCAAATAGATAATGCAAGTTCCAGTTCCTCCTCTTCCGGAACTCCTGCAGCAAAGACATCTGGACAACAACACCAAATCTGTATAAGCCAGAGCCAGTCAACTTCATCAGTAGTGAATAAGACCACAACTTCCACTGTTGTAAGTGTTGCTTCTCTGATGACGACACCAACGTCTGTGACTGGAAAAGCTGCAGTATCAGGTATTAAACTCCCTTCCTGCCTTTCCTATAGAAAGTTAGAACCTGAGTGCAAGTTCTTTAGATGTCTTCACTATAAATGGAAGAATGTAGAGTCACTTGGATTTGTGAATGTGTAAAAGTAAAGTCATGCTTTATAAAATATACCTTATTAACACAACTTTTGGCTTAGCCAAAGAGATGTCTAGATAATTTGGCATCCTGTCACATCGGTGCATTGACTATATCTGTTACAAATAACAGTGTGAGTTGCCCATTGGGAGGGATTTCAGTTTTCATGCCAAGTTCTCATTAGAAGATGCAGTCTGCCTATTCAAGAGCATGGTGTATCACTGAATGCTGAAGCTATCAAGGTACCAGCAATACTACAGACTTGATTAATTTATGAAAGCGAAACTCCACTGAATTTGGAAAAGCTGCATGAGCAGAATTTGGCTTTGAGGCTTTGCATCTGCTCTGTTTGGCTTGGAAAGGAGGGAGATGTTGATTAGGGGGAACTGAAGGCTTCGAAGTGAAAGTCCATTAAGTACAGTGAGGTAGGTTGGATCTGGAATGTTTCAAGGTAATAAAGATGGACTGTCCGTACGTAGAGGGGAGTTTTCCTTACTTAGTTTTATTGTCTTACAGTAACTATTGCATCATGGAGAGCAAATATAGCAGGTTTCATTTGAGTATTATGGGTTAAAATTGTAAATTTTCATTTTGACTGATTTACCTGCTGGCATGTTCTGTTCGCTTGAAGTGGCTTCTTGCTAAGTGGAAACAGAACAAAAATACAGATAAGAGAAAGTAAGTGACACTGAGCTCATCTGACAGTGTCATTTTAAACCATCTCTGCTTGTTTATAATGTACACAGTCTTCCAAACTCCTTCTTTTTTCACCACTCTGTTTTTCCCAGGGCTTGAAAGTAAACAACATAGACTGCTAAGACTGCCACAGTTCTGCAATAAGCAGTTGGGTATTTTCTTCTTCGCAAGCAAAGCAGCAAGGGTTTTTTGTGGGGTGTGTTTTGTTCTTTTTTTGGTAGAAAAAAAGCCATTCTAAATAGCTTTCAGATTTAAACTCCCATTTAGGTATTAGAATGTTATCTAGACTTTATTTTGCTTTGTCTTTTGTTTTGTTTTGGTTTTTTTGTAACCTAAGGCACTGGCTTCATCATGAAAAACTATTTGGTCAAGAACCCCAAAAGAAGCAGTGGCTATAAAGCATGTTATTTCAGTGCAAAAACAAAACAAAACTGTTAGAATTCTGGAGATTTATATTTTTAATGGCAACTTTTAAAAAAGAATCTCTCTTTCACCCCACTATCTTGCAATGAACAATGTCTCCCACCCATCAGGCTAATAGAGTTAGTTGAAAATGTCATCTTCTTACTCACCTTGCTGTTTGGGTCCTTTGCTGTCCTATCCTGACATATCTGTGCATCACACACTTGGGACATCCCCCAAGGCACTCTTTTAAATGATTATTTGCTTGCTGGAGGCTGATTCTGTGTCCAGAGAGACCTTCAATTCCATTTAACAACCCCAGGAGAACTGCTGGAGGTTAACATATCAAAGGGAGCCAGCCAACGCTGAGCTTGGCCATCCTGGAGCTGTGTCTTTGAGAAGGCTGAAAGCAGAAGAAAAGGTTTTGTCAAGATGTGTAGCAGTCAGATTTTGAATTCTAAAAAATACGGACTTTTATTTAAATGAGTCTTAGAAAGAATGCACTATGATGTTTAAAAATGAATTGATAATACTAGGTTAGTCATCTTGCCTGGCAGTGAAAGCCTAACTGACCAGTGCTGCGCATCTTTCAAAACCAAGAGGCATCTTCACCAGACCTTGCGTGTCTAGTACTTGAAAGGCAGATGTGTTTCTTAAACAATAATAATAAAATATGAGGAGAATGGAAACTTTATCTCAGAACAAATCGTGAGTATAAAATTACTGTCGTGAAACTAAGAAGTTACTGCTCTCAGTGTTCTAAAATAGAAGCCTGTTAAATTTCCACAATCTGAATAAAAGTTAGCTATAGATTGAATACAGTTATATGGAAAATAGCCAGTTTACCAGTAGAAAGCATGGACGCAGGCTCAGATCACAGTGTCAGAGTGCTGGCTGCGGTGGCTTGAGGTGTCACCAGTCTGGAGGAGAGAGCTGGTGGACAGGTGATGGGTACCACTCACACATGGCACTGTAACGCAGCTTGGAGCCCCGCTGGTTTCCACCAAAGCTGCCCTTGATAATTCTGTTAATATTTGAATGTCATGCTTGTTCTTTTAGCCTTGACTAAAATCAGGAATTTAATTCAGTCCCTACTTTAATACACTTCATAGCTTGATTAGCTGTCCTTACGGATGTATTCAGGGCACGTTACAGAAAGAGACAGAACACTCAGTTCAGGTATGTCCTTCGTCAGACTTGCTGCACAGCCTTGGGCTTTGTCACTTAGTTAAAACATGGTTGATTGTGCTCTGCTGACTGCAGAGCAGTGGATTCTGCCAAGCTGAATTGCAGAGATGTGTGCAGCACAAGAAGCAGTGAGTGAGAATGGCTGTGTAAGTACAGCAGAGCTGGCAGTCGCTGGCTTACCAGAGCCTTGAGCACAAGGTCTTGTTCTGACAAGAGTGCTTTGCTCTGTGCAGAGCCTGCTTCTGGTGAAAGGTTTGTGTTACTTTTTGCTTAAGATTACTTGTGTAATTAGGAGACCTCCCTCGCAATATCAGAGCACTGTGCAGTGTGTGATACTGTGCACACTGTGGTGCAGCACCCCAGTATTGTTAACAGTCATTTGTGTCAGTAAAACTTGCCTGACAGTTCACTGAACTGCAGTGTCTTGAGAGGATGGCAGTGCTAGCTTCCATGCCATCCTGCTTCAGGCAGAAAGGGAGAGAAGTAGCTGGAGATAAACAAAGTGGTGTGTTTTATTTAACATTTTGTCTTCCGTTCTTCTTGCAGGGTTGCTAAAAATCCACTCAAATCAGTCTAGTCCACAGCAGGCTGTTCTGACAGTTCCCAGCCAGCTTAAACAGCTCGGTGTAAACACAGCTTCTGGAGGTGTTCAGACAATACTCATGCCTATGAACAAAGGTAAAGGGCAGAGGAGGATGTCAGATGGTGTTTGAAAATCCCCTTTGACACAGGGTAGCTCTTGGTCACTGTTGGCATACATGATCCAAAGTTAGAGGTAGAAGAAAATGTAGCAAGGAAATTAATCCCTAAACTTTATGCTGCAAACACTGTGTTGCTTCTGAACATGGTTATTTGTCAAAGTGTATGAAGTTTGATTTTTTTTCTTTTTCTTTGTTGTTTTGTTTGTGATTTCTTGCTGTTCCTCTCCAGTGATACAGTCACTTTCTACCAGCAAAGTTTCAGCTGTCACAGCAGCAAGTACGGTTGTCCCTAGTCCCTCTACAGCATCCATCACTAAAGGTAACAAGGAATTTCTAAGATAAATAGTAGAAATAAGTTGGTGCTGTTTTATGCAAGTGACCTGACTACAAAAGTAGACCTTGTGACCTTGTGGGTTCCTGTATTTCCATTGTTAATAGTGTTTAAATCAAGTAAAAAGGGCACCTGGGCACTAGGAAATTAACAGTGACTTGCTCCTCAACAAATCCCAAAGCAGAGGCAAGCACAGAGAGAAATTAGGATGTTCTAGAAAGCTACCGTGAGTACCTTAAACATGCATTGTTTCAATCTGTATGTGCAGAAATACATAGAGCAGCATGTATTTAATCACAGTTACTGCTGTCCTTAGAATGATGACTGGTGAAATGTACTGGAGAATGCTTCTCAGCAGCACTAGGTGTAAACAGCATGTGTGTGTGCACACACAGGGGAAAGATGTACATACAGTACTCCCAGAATAATGTACAGGCCAGAGCTGAGATACTCTTACAGTTCTTGCAGAACTGTCATGCATCTCTCCCATCCCAGATGAATGACCAGACTGCCTGGCCGTTCTAGGTTTGGAAATGTCTCTTGTCTCCTGCTCCTGTCTCACCGGAATTCTGTCCTAGACATGAGAAAGTTCACTGATGTCAAAATCAGTGATGTCTTCAAAAAGGTTCTCAATTTGAAATGTCACCTCTTGCTGAAACTGTTAGTAGTTTTCTGTACAGCTCTTTGTTTACAGAAAGGCAAATGTACAGGGTGTTTCAAAAAGATGGACCCAATTTCATTATCTTTTTGATTTCAAATTGGGTCCATCTTTTTGGAAAACCCTGTACATTTGCAGGCAGTTTAGTTTAGATCAGGAAGTCATATGCAAAACATCAGCAATTGTTTATGCACATGCAGATTTTCTAAAAGGGATGAGATGTGAGCATGTTGAGATTTGGGCGGGGGTCGTGTTCTGGTGGCTTGCTCTCAGCAGAACTGAAGCCCAAATTTCTTCATGCTTACCAATCAGAATGCAAGCAACAAATGTAGTGATGTTATGTGAGACCCTTAGTCTTACTGGAGTCTCTCAAGACATTATTTATCAAGCTGGCTGGTACTTTTTGTCTCTTAAAATGTGTTCTGTTTCTTTGAAGTTAAGATGGAGCCTGATTCAACGGGACAAAACTGCAGTTCTGTGGGTACCCAAGAAGGCCAAGCAGCAGTAAAAACAGAAGAGAGCTCTGAACTTGGGAATTACATTATAAAGTAATTGTTCATTTCTCTATAGGGATTTCTGATCTTTGAAATACTAGTGGGAAAGGAGAAGATTCTAGGAATACATGCAGTAGTGTTCAGTTTGACCCAGAAATAGATTACAAAACCTTCCGTTCTGTATGCTGCTATATCAGCACTAATCCTGTTGGCTGGCATTTGTTTCAGATGGTGTTGCAATGTTTTCTTTGTAAATGGATTTGTATGTAGGACTTATGAAAGGGAAAAAAAATTACTTGAAGATTTGCGATTGTTTTGGGGTTTGCTAAAATCTCAAGCTACTAAAACCTTCAAGCTACTAAAACCTCTTTATCATCCGCTGCTTGTATAATTCCCATTGCTGTTGTGTGTCCTTACTGAGGTCAAACTGCCCAGTGAAGTGCAGGTCAGAGAAGGGGCATCTGAAACAAGTAGAACTGTCTCTTTTCTTGACTCTCCAGTCTTGTTGAGCTCATATACCTCTGTAATTGCTTAGTATGAGGGCTGCCTTGGCTCAGAATTGGAATTAAATAATAAATGGAGTAGTTGTTCACTGGATGCTGTGAAATCCAGTGCTTTGTTTGTGATACTCTTGCAAATACTTCTAAGTGGTTTTTCACCAGAACTCAGTTTGCAAAATTTTCTTTACTTGTTTCTTGGAATATGTAGTATCTTTCTTCTGCTCTTGATTCCTCCAGTGGCTTACTTTCCTGTCTCCATGTTTTGAAAAGATTTTTTTATCCCAGCATATCCCTGCAGACATTACCCTGATGGAGATTATGTGTAGGAGGCAGGAATAAATCTTAGGTCACTACACACCAGAAATTGTCTTGGTTAAAAAATGACTAAAGGAAAATACAATTCTTGCCAGTTAAATGCAGTAAGGCTTGTTAAATAAAATTTACCTAAAGTCCCATGAGTACGAAGCTCTCCATGCAGTATCCCATGTTCCTGCTGGGACAACCTGCAGTAGTAATAGGTGTATCTTTTCCCTCAAAGTGGTGTTGCAGCTTGCAAGGTGATGCAGGGGTTTCTTCCAAGCCTGCCCAAAAAAGTCTGTCTTCAGTTTCTTCAGCGTGACAAATACAGCTTTGGATGCAGACACTTTGGCAAGAGGAAGGGCTGTTTGAAATACCTTCTCTGGATTGGGGCATAACAGTTTATCCTTGCGCTAGTATTGCTATAATGCCTTGGGGAGAGGGACTTTAAACCATGCAGTGATTTGGAAACTTTTTGCATCTGATTCATTGCTTCCAACAGTATTCTTCATGGTGATTCTTTTTATCCCTTGCAGCGTCGAATATTTGGAAAACATCCAGCAGCTTTTAACAGCAATAGTGAAGAAGGTTCCATTAATTGCTGAAAAAAGTAAGCAGTAAATGAACAGGCTTTGCTTTCTGTTTTCAGTGTATCAACAGAACGCCTTGCATACTCTTTAGCCACAAAAATTATTAAAGGGTGGAATGAAGCAAAGGCATTCTTCTAGAGAGCTTATTCCAGAGGTTATTCTAAAGATGGTTTTAATTTGGTGGTTCTGGTAAAGCCAAGTGTGTTGTCAGCAGTTACTAACTTTCGCCTGTTTTTTGGTTAGATTGTATTTCTTCATGTAATGGCTGCAAGTAGATCTTTTCCCTGGTTTGTCCTTAATGGACGTGCTTTTTTTTTTTTTTTTAATTTTTTTAAATTTAATTCCAGGTTTTGGAAATGCTTGCAAATATGACAACATAGCTCAGCATTGGAATGTGGGCTTTTTTGCCTTTTTTTTTTTTAATAAAACAAAAAAAAACCCCCAAACAACAAAGGTGATAGTTTACAGAGAAATGTTTTGATCTTTTATGGTACTTTATAATTGCATACCTTTTACATAGCTGCAAATGTATCAGCTTTCTCTGGTAACTAATGCACTTTTAACAAGTGGTCCTGGGGATTGGATAGGGCAGACCCTCTTAAGATAAGCACAGTGAGCCAAGTAGGAGTGGGCGCACAGTAAAGCTTTCATTACATACAGCTCTCTTGCCTACAGTAGCATTCATGAATACAGTGCTTAGGAGTCATAGCCCCTCCTCGTGTTTTTGCCAGGAAACCTTTTCACTGTGGGTTCATTTTTAAGTTGTAATTTGTTTGCAAAAAAACCCAAAAGCTTTCCAGAGGAAGGCTTTGACCAGTAAGACAGACTTATAGTCTACATTATTACAGTTCTGGGGGAAGAAGAGGCTTAAAAGAGCCCATAGCCACAGATGTCTGTGTATGTGACCAAAAGGGATGCTGGTTTTGCATCCAAAACCCACAGTGTCTGCTGGACATACCTGTGCTGTGCTCGGAGAGAGCACAGCATCTGTGAGAGTCAGAGAGTTACAGTCCTTGATCCTGTAAGCATGAGACATTTCCCTCTTCCTCTCTATTATGTATTATCAAAACCATAGTTTATCTCACTTCACTTATTAAAAACTTAATACTGTTTCTGGCTTTGTGTTTTCTAGGTGAAGATGCGAGCTCTTTTTGTGCCAGTTCAGTGGAACAGTATTACAGCTGGAATATTGGGAAGAGGAGGGCAGCCGAGGTAATCCTCTCCTGTGTTTCATAAGCCTTCATTAAGGACACAAGAAGGATTTCTGAATTATGGAACCTTCCTTGTTGTTGACTGATTTGTTTTCTGAAGCAGCCTGTCACTTTTTAAATGGAAGCAGTCCTTACTGCAAAACACACTGATTTATGTCCAGGTAGCATTCCAGTTTTTTGTTCAGAGACTTTCTCAAGCAGAAGGGACTCTGAAGGTCATTTTTTTGGTTGATTCAAAGTAAGATATTTTTGAAGCCTTTTCAAAATCAGAATTTTTGCAAACTGTCCTGTTAGTACTTTATTCTCATTACTCTTCAGTGGCATATTACAGTCATGGGAATTTTTCCCAACATACTTTGCCTATCTTTTCATGGGATTGTGTCTGCTTTTTGTGGGAAGAGAATTGAGAGATCTACATAAGCATTGCTGGTGCTTAAATAGATTGTCAGTTCACCAAAGATAAATATTTCAGTTAATCTGAATCTTTTTGTATTGTGGTTGTTATGTTTCCCCCTATTTCTTCATAATTGGGTCATCTTGCTATAGAGTTTTATGGGGAAGATATTAAAATTGATTAGACTCTCTGGTGTTACCAACTTAAAAGAGTTTAACCAAAAATCTGAGAAGTATGTTTTGCTCTAGTGGATTTCTACACTATGCTGTTTTAGGTGTTACTTGAGAGATGAGACATTTCAAGTAAAGTGTGTCTGGCCCCCTGTGAATGTGTGTCCCTTTTTCCTGAGGTTTTGTTTGGATGACAAAGCTGAGTTTAAATGACCTGCATACAACCAGCTAATTATCAGGATTAAGACTACCTTCCACATGTTTTTTTCTTCGTCTGTCTGACTTTGGAGAAAATCATGTTCCTTTTACTTTCCTTGAAAGCTGGATTATTGTTCTGGGCCACAGTCTAGCCTTAAATGTTTTAACCAGTGTGATGAGCTTTCCCTTTGGTTTGTCACAGTGGCAACGAGCAATGACAGTGAAAAAGATCCTACAAGAAATCATAGAGAAGCACCCCAGGTTTCACAATATTACACCCCTGAAAACAAAGCATGTGGTGCAGTGGTGTCGATGTCATGGCTACACTCCACCTGACCCTGAGACCCTGCGGAACGATGAGGACTCCATTGAAGATGTGTTGACCCAGATAGACAGTGAGCCAGGTGAGTACAGGGGGACAGAAATCTCCTTTCTGCCAAAGACACTGTCTATTAAATGGCTCAAGACTGTGTATGTGCACACATGTGTTGCTTCTTCAGGAGAGGGGGGATTCTTTGTTTTTAACTTCATTCACTCTGGAATAACAAAACTTGGAGATCATAGGAGCAAGCCTACAAGTGAGGCTGTGCCTTGTCCCTATCAGTCCTGATGTTTTCTGGGGCCTCTTTTGGGGTTTATTGTGCTTTGGGGCCCTTGGAGGCCCTGTGTAGGTAAATCTGATGTGAGATGGTTCTAGCCCCACAGTGTAATCATTTGTAAGTGGGAACTCAAATGAAGCATAGGGAGTAATGACATTTCTGCCCTTGGGTAAGCTTAGCCTCTGTTAAGACTTACTGTGCAAACTGTGAGTCAGTTCAGGTGCAAAAAAAACCCAAAACAACAAAACCCAAACCTGGCAGAGTCAGTGTGGAGCTCAGTGGGGATTAATTTACCTCCAAAAATGAGGTGAATTGACCTGTGTGAAGGTTCATGTTGTGTTATTACAGCTGCCCCATTATTCCATTAGGCATAGCTCTGGGATCTCCACAGTCATTTTAGTATGTATTAAACATACATCTTTAATTTCATCCACTCTTCACAGTTAAGCTCTGTGTTTCACCTTCAGATAATCCCTTTCCTAAAGCTGAATGTTTTTCTGTTCTGATCATACAGGGATTTAAGGTATTTCACAGAAGTGTATGGATTTGATTATTCTTTTGCTAACTCTGGCCCTGCATTACAGTCATTGAAGGTGGAAAGGAAGCCTACATCCACCTTTTAATATTTTTATCTAAGTAATTAGATTTGTGTTTGTCTTTGAAGAAAAGAATCTGTCTATTGCATAGCTTTCCACTAAAGATTTTACTGGCTCGTGTTGAGCATCCAGAAAAGAGGTTACCCTTTTGTAATTCCACTGTGAACATGTCTTCTGCTTTTTCCTAAAACCCATGATAATACTTGTCGCAATGTAAAAGATGATTTAATGCTGCATGGTGCCTACATAGTAAAAATTCCATTTCTCCAAGCAAGTTGAAGAGCATCAAACTCCTTTGCCAGTTGTCAAAAAGCTTCTGTGAGAATGTTTAGGAGACTCATGTTAGCCTGGTTTTGCTTGAAAACAGCAGCTTTCTTGGTGGTGTAGAGGCAGATGAGGGAGAGGACCAGTGAGTGAGTGTCATGAAGATATAATTAGAAGGCTCTCAGTGACTGTTTGCATTTCTGTTCATCCTTATGTTTGGTAGGAACTACAGAAATAACTTCTAATTACCTTAATTTCTTACCATAATTTGAGTGTGCATCTGTTTATAAACAGCTTTCCATAACTTATGTGTTTAATTGATTGCTTCTTTTTCAGAATGCCCTTCATCTTACAGCAGTGGTGAGGAGCTGTGCCGAAAACTAGAGGAACTACAGCAATTTCTGAAACAAGAATCAGAACACGAAGAGGAAGTAGATATTCTCAACTTCAGTGAGCCATTAAAAATAAACATTAAGAAGGAACATGAGGAGAAACAAGATGAGATGAAGTTCTACTTGGCTTCTTTGCCTGCATCAGAGTTTGTGAGGGACACTGCAGAGAAGGTAAGGAGTGAATCATAAAGCTAATAAGAACTTCTGTTAAGTTAGTTGTGGTCTTACATTTATTTAGTTGGCTGTCTTGCATCTGTATGGGCCTCTGGATGCTTTATGAAAGTTTTTATAAAATGTCCTGGAAAAATTGACCTTCTGACTCATGACACTCCTCTGGCCGGTGCTGGCAGAAGTTAGTGAAGCATGCCAGCCAGGTGGTCATGTCTCAGTAGCTGTGTTGCAGGGCTTATTAACAGAAAAATCATCCTGGAAAGCTAGAGGTCAGGGGAAATGAGGGAAGAAGAGCACTAGCACTGAGGGTGGTAAGATACTGGCCCAGGTTACTCAGGTAGGTTGTAGGTGCCACCTCTCTGGAAGTGTTCAAGGCTGGATTGGATGGGGCTTTGAGCAGCCTGGTCTAGTGGGAAGTATCCCTGCCCATCTCCACCCCGGATGCTGATATCAAGGGACAAAACTTTGGTTCTGCAGTGTGTCTAATCTCTTGCTACATAGGTGATAAGGGCACAGGCGTGATGAGAGTGAGACTGGGGGATAAAACACTCTTTTGATGTGAAACTTTAAACAGTACTTCTAGCACAAAAGTGGTTTCAGTTGCCATAGTTAGGTGCAGAGAAGTTGATGAATAGATGGATTGAATATATGCAGAGTTTTAAAATGGAGCTTCCGTTCTCAAGCCAAAGGTGCCCAATGCAGCCTGGGTTTTGTCTGGACTTTCTGAAAGAAAAATTAAAACCTGCTTTTGATTCTGTGTTTTAGAGACATTTCTGCGGGCTGTTCTAATGGTCAAACTTCATTTTCTTCAGATTTTCTTAAAATGACCCCTGAGATGATACTGCTTGAAAGTTCTACAATATCTGTTTGCTTGTTTTTAACTACCCTTTGTAATACATTTTTTCCTGTTAGTGTCTTTCTCATCTAATCTGTAGTACAATGTGGGTGGTGTTATTGATGTACTAATTATTTTTCTCTCTCATATTTTATAGATAGGGATTTCTTTTCAGCCTGCTGAGGTACAAAAGAATGTTTATGCATCAGTAATAGAAGATATGATTTTAAAGGTAATAAATTACTTCAAAATAGGAACTTTTCTGTAACTGTATTAACCCAGTAATGTAGGAAAAAGAAAAGATGGTATATCTTTATTGATATGCATTTATCAAATCGGGAGATGCAGATTCTGATGTCTATCTTTGTGCATGTATGGAAAGGTGTATAGCTGGCCAAAGAGAGTCATATACCTCTCCGTGTTTCCAGCTTTGTAAGTGATTTGTTGGCTTGGGCACAGAAGTGATTTGCAGATTCTCACCTCCAGTAAGATACTGACTCATTCTGTAGCTTTGAAAGTATCCCTTGATTTGCCCTGTCTTTCAGAATAGGGAAGTATATGCCAGAGTTCTGCAAGACTTTATTTTTTACAAGGTTAGCGTTTTTTTCCTAAATACTGTTCAGTTCCTTCTTGCCTGGGTTGTCTCTGCTGAGAGACTGCTGAATTCCTGCAGACAGTAGCAATTCTGCCTTATAGGAGAAATAATTTCTTTATCATAATCACTTTTGGAAAAACAGAGACAGTTTTTTACCACAGCTTTGAACAGCATGGAGCTGGAGTTCTTGGGTTTAGACTGAAGGCTAACACAGATTATTTTTAGCAGTGCTCTGCTGTATTTCAAGCCAAGGACAATTTTGGGGGTTGTTTGTACAGACTGCTGCTTATCAGAAGATCAGTTTTACACAAGCTAATTGACTCCAGGTTACACATGCACGCTTCTGCTGTACTGTCACTTATCACAGTTGAACTCAGATACAGACACATCCATTTGTAGACAGTTTGTAACCATCTGATTGCTCCATTATAATTGGTGAGTTATGCCAGCTTCCCTGACTGAACGTCCCAGAAACCTCTGCTCTAGTCTTGATACAGGCACAGAAAGCCACTAGCCTTAGTTAGCTCTTGCTTGAACCTTGATTAAGCCAAGTGTGCAGGGCGTACAGCTGCCATCTGCTTGCTGTTCAAGCTGGGACGTTTTTGTGAAAATGTCTTGACACAAACCTGCTGGCCACAGGGAGTGGCTAACAAGCACATGCCAGCTCCCAGGAGAGTATCTGGAATCTGCCATGTACAGAACAAGCTCTGGTGTGCGAGAGGCAGGGCCCAGGCTCTGGAAGATGGGATCCACCCTGCTGGGCACATACTGCTCTGCAGGTCCAGGCTGGGCAGTTGCAGTCTGAGCTCTGTGCATCTGTAGGTCTCTCTCTTGCTGTGGTTCTTATTACTGCAGTAAAGCTCACTTGGGCGTCTTGAACTGCCCCCTGCAGATCAAATACAGGATTGAAGGGGGCCAGAAAAGCTCCAATACTCAAACAAACAGCATGTTCCTTTCCTCTTTTCATAATTCTGTCTCCTAATGTTGTCTTTTGTCACAGGCCACTGAACAGCTTATGAGTGATATCCTACGGCAAGCACTGGCTGTGGCATACCAGACAGCTCCTCACAACAGGTACAGCAGCTTCTTTCCTCTTAGACCACTTATGCCAGCACTAAGGGCTGGACTGCTTGAGGAATTTAGTCAGATTAGCTCAGACCATGTGAGTGAGGGAATTTATGAACTCTATTCTGGGAAGATCCAAGCTTTAGGAGGGGGTTTGTCATCTCTTGGCTCCATTGTGACAAAGGAGTGGTAACACAGACAACATTAAAAACTGAGGCAGGATTCTCTGGTGTTGCCACACCCAAAGGCAGATGTTCTGTTCTGCAGAGCCACATTGGAAGGACCTTCTCACTCTTGTCCATCTCAGGTTACCATGTAGACGACTTACCCAAGGCAGGCAGAACTTAAACAACCTAAATAATCGCTTCTTTATTTTACTGATGCAGTCTTTTCTGGCTCAGATACTGAGTGATACTTATGCTAACTGTTTCTGTTCAGCAGTGTGATTTGGGATAGCTTGAAATTGGAAAATAAAAACACTCTGAGTAAATGTTTAGTTTAAATATTTACTTGTGTGCAACATATAAATATTTATATATATTAAACTTATGTATATGTCATATATAAAAATATATACACATAGTCTGTGCTATAGAAGTTCAAGAATTAATACTTCAGCATTTGATTTTCTGTCCCAATGCCCAAGATATTTCCCCCATTTATTTGAGTGGCTTTTTTGTACTGTGACATTTTAATGCTTCTCCTGTGTTGCTCTAACACCTGCTCCTTTACCCTTTTTTCTGATTGATCTTTTCTTTTTTCTTTTTTTCTTTTTTTTTTCCCCTGTTAGTAAATTATTGACTTGCTGCTTTATGGACACATGTCTTTTTATGTATTATAATAGCATCTCTGATGCATTCCCTGCAGGACTCCAAGAGAGATCACAGTGATGAATATTCACAAAGCCATCTGTAATATTCCCTTTCTTGACTTCCTCACAAACAAACATATGAAGATACTAAATGAGGAACAATGAAAGAGAGCAGAGAAGATGCTACAGGAAAGGTGGATTTATGACTGAAGTTGGGTTGACAAATCCAGTATTTCTGTAGGACACTATTATAT
This sequence comes from Aegotheles bennettii, assembly GCA_013398125.1. Lineage (NCBI taxonomy): Eukaryota > Metazoa > Chordata > Aves > Caprimulgiformes > Aegothelidae > Aegotheles > Aegotheles bennettii. The sequence goes on along the minus strand of VZRW01010595.1, from coordinate 1,220,300 downwards.
ACATTTATAACATTGGGCTACTAAATTGTTACCTCCAATTAAAGATGCACCTTAATGCAACAAAATGATGCTCTGTTCCAAATCAAGTTGTTAAATGTCAGTGTTTACTTGGTAAGTGTATGTTCAGTGGCTGAACAAACATTGTCAGTTTGCATCGAGTTGCTAGCTGTGAGAGACTCCACAGACCTGGTCCCTCTGAGACAGCTGTATTGATGAGATTGAACATTTTTTTTAAGAAAAGAAATTAAGCTTTTTGATGCAGTCTGCATATGAGTTGGTTTCCCCATGCAGTGGGCAGAACAGTTGCTATGGCACTCTGAATAGAAGTCAAAGGCAGCTTTTATAGGTGGGACATTTGAGTAGATGGGTGGGTTAGTTGGTTAGGTTTGGGTGTGGGGGAGCAGAAGGCTGATGGCTGCAACAAATTCTGCCAGTCCTGCTCGAGCATAAGAAGTATGACAGAGAACAGAGCTAGGCGGGCTCATTATTAGCTTATTCAGCTAAGTGTCACCTAACCAAATTCCTTGCCTCTCTAGAGGAGGTGTCAGATGTCACCTTTGTGAGTCACCTCAGAAAGGGTAGACTGGCACATGCTCAATCAAGATGAACAAACAGTGGTCAGGCTTGGTAAGATTCGACTGACCACTTGTCCTTCATGGGAAAGGAGAGGAGCAAGGAGAGTATTGAGTGTTTGTGGGCTTGGACTGGCTGAAACACTGCTTGCCCAGTGAGTGCCTTCCCAGGCTGCCAGAAGGTTGGAGTGTTAGCTTGAGGGAAGGTGCCCAGCTGTGTTGTACAAATTGTAATGTTTTGACAGCGTTCACTTAATGATCATCTTGAATTGTGAAGTGCTGTGGGAGCAGCACCACTTTGGCTTAAGTTCTGCTCAACACAGAGAGGCCTGATAGGATAAAAAAATCAGAGATTTGTTGCTTGTGGGGAGCTCCTCTGATGTCTTGGCTGCAGGAAGAAGTTGTGCTACTAACTGTAGCACTTGCCTGTCTCAGGAGCATCACTGGTGTATGAGACATGTCTGCAGCCTGGCTATCAACACCTTGCTGAAGGCTTTGCTGACAACATCCTGACCCACATCCACCACCGCTCTGTCCTGACCCATGGGTGCTTGCTAGTAGTGTGAATAAGCTGTTGTAGAGTTGGTGGGACTCCTGTTGGACTGTCATGCTTTCAGGGTGCTTATTTTGTGAAGCAGTGCTGTCACATGAGTGGAGCATGGGTCAGACAGCCAGAACCTCCAACGTGCTGATCTCAGCTGGGTCTCTGATCTGCTGCATGGCCTTTGATTTAATCACTCTGTGCCTCAGTTTCCCCATCTCTGAGCATGGGGAGCAGGATACCTACCTCACAGGGGTGTGCTGAGGCCTCGCTCTTGTTGGTGCCGTGCTTTGACAATACAAAGCCTTTTATAAACATTAAACTACAATTATCTTTCCTGGCATGAGATAGGAACAGAAATCTTAAAAATGTTATCTTTTGGTGCTTTTTTGGGCTGAAAGACAGGTGATGGTAACTCCAGTAGTGGGCAGGAACTGTGGAAGGTGGTTCAGTTAGAAGGTGGTTTCAGGCTTCCAAGGAGACTAGCGCTGAAGCTGAGGAAGGCCCTGTGCACCTCAGGTGAGGTGCTGCCTGTCTTCTCCACCTTAAACAAAACTGGGGTCTGCAGATAAGCCCCTCTCGGTTCCTCAGAGCTAACAGGGAGTTACGGTTCGCTTGGATAAAAGTGGCAGAACCTGGCCCTTGAATCTAGGAAATGGGACCAATGGATGAAATCCAAACGGCATTCAGAGGAGCACTGAAGTGCCCCATAGGAGGGGTGTTTCAGGTGCTCTGGATTCAAAGATAATCCTGGCTGGTTGGGGTGAGCTGGCTGCAGGATTGCCTGCACGAGTGAAGTGCATGGCTTAGCCCTGGCATTACTGTTTCAGCTGAGGTCAGTGTGAAGGAGTGGAGCTGTGGTGATTGTGCTGGGACTCAGTGTTGAGAGCCAGGAGGAGTCCGGTAGCTGAGGAACTGCAGGCCCCACGCTCCGTAGGCTGCAGTGAACTCAAAGTGCGTACTGCTGTCAGGCACTCCTGCACACGGCTTTCACACAGGAGAAGGGCATTCTCGAGGTGTCTGTCACTACCACTGTGACAGCCTGCAGGTTGTGTGGGAACAGCCTTTTGGGCAAACCCAGTCGTGCTGTGATCTTCTGCAATGACACATGCGTTCCCAGCCCCCGTCTCTGAGCTTAGTTTCTGGGATTTTGATACGCCCAGAGCAGTTCTTGAGGATGCAGAAGCTTGTTTTGGGGTATCTGTTTGCAAACTGTGGCTTCCTTGACTGTGTCCTGCTTTTCTGTGAGGAATGGAGCCTCAGAATGAGTCCTGAACCTCGCCCTGAAGCAGGCAGGTCAATGCCCCTTGTTCTTAGCGGGGTTCTTGCAGTGAAGATCTATTGCCACATTTCTGAGCAACCACAGGTTATTCTCCTAGGCGATGCTATATTAATAATAAATAAAGTTTGCTGAAGAAAAATAAAATCTCTTAAAAGCAGATAGAAAATAACACATTTGTTTAGTCCTTCAGATGTAGGAAACGTTTGCAACGAGTTCTTTGAATTTTGAAAAGTGGTGGGAGATGAATTTGCTGGTGAGAAATTCCTGTGGGAATTGCTTGGAGATGAGTTAGAGGTGGTGGAATTTCACACACCACTCAGGTGTGTGTGGAACGCTGCGGATGATACGGTGTGTGGAAATGTTACGGTATATTTCTCTGGCTTTCTAAAGAGTCTTGATACAAGCTAAAGATCTCTTTATAAATATTGCCCCTGTTTGTAATGCTGAGTGTTTCAATCCTTCATGTTATCTGTATTATACTGTATAATTGTGTAAGATACGTATGTTTACAATAAATTCTTTTATTAGCTGTGATAGGATTGTCTCGGCTGTCACCTGTCACTCAGAAGTTTCTCCAGATCCACCTATTTTTGTGCGCTCTGCATTTCAGAATGTTTTAGTCAGTTCTCGAGAAAAATTGGTGGCTGTGGAATTGGTCTGAAGGAAAAGGTAATTTTCCCTTTTTCTAGTTATTTTAAAAAGCTCTTGGTTTTGGAGGCTGGGGGAAGGGAAGCTGGGAGCTCAGCAAGCTTATCTCCTCCAACTTGTCATCCTCCAGAGCAGCCTGTTTAAACAGCAAGTAATTGGTTTGCGTGGAGGATGGAGAGTGTGGTGGGCTGGTGTTGGTTGTCTGCCAGATGCCCACCCAGCTGCTCTCTCACCCCCTGCAGCAGCACAGAGGGAGAAAACAAGATGAAAAGGCTGGTGGGTCAAGATAAAACCAGGGCCGTTGTGTACCAATTACCAGCATAGGCCAAGCAGACTCAGCGTGGGGAGAATTAGTTGAACTTATTATTAGAATAGAGTTGGATGATGAGAAACAAAATCAAAACAAATCAAACATCTTTCTCCTTACCCCTTTTTTCTGAAGGCTCAACTTGAGTCCTTCACTCCTGACCCCCCCTCCTCTCTCCCCAAGGTGCAGGGGCCATGGGTGGCTGCCCTCAACGGTCCCTGTTTGCTGGGTCCTTCCTCCTCCCTCCCTTAAACAGCTCTCACAGGGGCTCAGCTGCCCTGGGGCGGGTGGAACAGGCCAGAACTGGCTGTGCCTGGTCCTGGGGTGGTTGGAACAGGCCGGAACCGGCTGTGCCTCTCCCTCAGTGGTTGGAACAGGCCGGAACCGGCTGTGCCCGGCACTGGGGTGATTGGAACAGGCTGGAACCGGCTGTGCCCAGTCCTGGGGTGGTTGGAGCAGGCCGGAACTGGCTGTGCCTGTCCCTGGGGTGGTTGGAACAGGCCGGAACCGGCTGTGCCCAGTCCTGGGGCGGTTGGAGCAGGCTGGAACCGGCTGTGCCCGGCACTGGGGCGGTTGGAACAGGCCAGAACCAGCTGTGCCCAGTCCTGGGGGGGTTGGAGCAGGCCGGAACTCGGCTGTGCCTCCCCTGGGGTGGTTGGAACAGGCCAGAACTGGTTGTGCCCGGCCCTGGGGCAGTTGGAACCAGCCAGAACTGGCCATATCCAGCATGGGGCAGCCCTCACTCCTCCTCACAGAGGCCCCAGGGCCTCACTGCTGCCACCTGGGCATGAGCACCTGAGAGAAAAAGGAGTGGGAAAACATAAGAAAAGCCAGTTTCTCCATTTTCCCCAGGCTGTGGGGAGGAATCGTAGGTGCCTGTGAGCAGACAACGCTCCATTGTCTTTCATAATACTGCAAAACTCGTTCTTGTTTGTACTGAATCCCATAAAAGTGCTTCTTAAATGAGCATGCACTGCAATGCCTTTACACTGCCAGAGCCAAGCGCCAGGGACGCAGCCCGGGAAGGCTGGCTGGGCCCTTGGTGCTACTCACCATGCCTCCCCTCCCGGCTCCACAGCCCTGCTCTTGTCTTCAGCAACACATCTCCAGGCCATCAGTGGTCAGGTGCAGTGTGCCCAGAAGGTGCCAGACCATCCGCTTTAGAAATGAACCCATTTGCATACAGAGCTGACCCAGGAGTGAGCAGTGTCTCTGGGTCCCTGGGTGCAGTCTTGGTGACACCAAAACCTGTGCCACCAGGAGCAAGGGATCATCCATCTCTTCTGTGCCTTCTCTGTCCTGAAAGCAAACACAGCCTCCTGGGCACCATGGCACCAACATCTGTATGTGGTAACCAGGTCTGTCCTTGGGATCGTACGTCACTGCAGTGGCTGAGGCAGAGAAAGCCAGTATGAGTATGGCAAAAGTAACCGATTTGCATCTGATTGTTCAACTGCCAAGAAATGAGTGCAGTATGAAGAGAAATGTGCCATTTATGAAAGGCAAATTGTTAATGTGCTGCTTGTGAACTTTCCAAGTTCGGGTAATGGGAACTGTCCTGAGTAATGGAGTGTTTCCCACACCAAAGCTTCCCCTGAGCTTGTGGAAGTGCAGGTGTTCACTGCTCCCTGGCATAGTGGGTGAAGCTGGCACCAAACTCGCTTTCAGCATCCCAACAGGCCAGGTGTCAGCAAGATGGAACAAAACAAGCAGGTTCAATGTCACCCTATAGGTATTAAATTGTGAAGTTTCAGGTGTAAAACCTTCCATTCAAAGGACACTACTTTACGTGTCAAATAACCCTTGTTTGCAGTGTGATTCCCAGTTGGAAAGCCTTAATGGACTTCGATGTGAACATAGAGCAATTGGGAAGACAAATACTGATGTGAGAGCAGCGTTGGAAGCAGTCCTGGTGTCGTGACTCCCCAGAGCCTGAAAAACCTGCGCAGATTTGCTCTCTTCAGAGGGAGCTGGAGTGGTACCTTTCAATTTGGCTGAGGCAGCCACTTTCCGTGCAAATTCAGTTACGAAGCAGACAGCAGCAGCCAGTGGCATCGCCCTGTCCCTTGCAGTGGTAAGTACCTGCTTGGTTTTCCTTCCATTCATCCCTCCTGTAGCTGGAGCCAGGCAACAGCTCATGAGCCTTTGGCTTGCTTCTGCAAGTCTTCTGAGACATAGCCAGAAGAGCTGGCATTGCACTATCTGGGGGAGCTGGTTGTACCTGCAGCATTTTGCTCACTGAAATGTCGTAGGGAGCAACTGTAAAGCAATCATCCCTGTTAAAATTCAAAGCTAGCACCATTTTTCCGTAATCTGTGTGAGATGATAGAGTGAGACTGAGGTGAAACACAAGTTGTTTGTCCCTTTCTGTTATCAGGGCACACTATGGGCTGAGAGGGGGTGTTTAGAGTAGGGTACCTGCATCAGAGTAGATCTAGCCTCTGTGTCCTTGGTAGTGAAGGTAGCAAATCACAGAATGGTGGGGGTTGGAAGGGACCTCTGCAGACCCTCTAGTCCAACCACCTGCCAAAGCAGGTTGACCCAGAGCAGGTGGCACAGGATCACATCCAGGTGGGTTTTTCCAGAGAAGGAGACTCCACCCCCTCTCTGGGCAGCCTGTCCCAGTGCTCTGTCACCCTCAAGGTAAATAAGGTTTTCCTCATATTCAGATGGAACTTGCTGTGTCCCAGTTTGTGCTCGTTGCCCCTTGTCCTGTCACTGGGCACCACTGAGAAGAGTCTGGCCCCATCCTCCTGACACCCGCCCTGTAGATATTTATAAGGGTTGGTAAGATCCCCTCTGTCTTCTCTTCTTCAGGCTGGACAGCCCCAGGTCTCTCAGCCCTTCCTCATGAGAGAGATGCTCCAGTCCCCTCATCATCTTTGTAACCCTTTGCTGGACTCTCTTCAGTAGTTCTTTGCCTTTCTTGAACTGGGGAGCCCAGAACTGAACACAGTACTGCAGATGTGGCCTCAGCAGGGCAGAGTAGAGGTAGAGAAAAACTTCCCTTGACCTGCTGGCCACACTCTTCTTAATGCACCCCAGGATACCATTGGCCTTCTTGGCCACAAGGGCACATTGCTGGCTCATGGTCAACTTGTCCACCAGGACTCCCAAGTCCTTCTCCACAGAGCTGCTTTTCAGCAGGTCAACCCCTAACCTGTCCTGGTGCCTGGGGTTATTCCTTCCCAGGTGCAGGACTCTACACTTGAACTTGATGAGTTTCCTCTCTGCCCATTAGTCATCCCCTATCCCTTCCCCCTATCCCCTTTTTCCCTTCATTTTGATGGACAAATTGTCCTGCAAGGTTGATTACCTGAGGGTTATGTTTCACAACAAACAAAAAAATTGGGAAAGAACCAATAGACAAAATACATTTTAATTCATTAAATTAAATCCAGTCCGTTTGATAAAATACAAGCTTGTTATATATATTTGTTTAGAACTGGCTGTTTGGTGGGGTTTTTTTTAAGAAATACAGTGAATTAAGAGAAGCTGAAAAGACAATTTATCCTCTTTTTTTTCCTGTTAATAAAGTCCAGGATTGAAATGAACTTAAATTTTTTTTGAACAAAACTGTTAAAAACATTATAAAGAGATTAAACAAGCAGATTGAACTCTTAGAAACATCTAGCATGCAAAACCTTTAGTACAGTTTGAATGTTTCAAATTAATATCCTGAAAAATTAATCTCCTGAAAAACTATGCTGGCAAGCACTGGTATTACTGTACATTCCCCCGGGTCCAGAGATGAGTGGCAGAAGTGCCACCCCTTCGCATGCAGCTCTCTGCAGATGTTGCCTGTGCTCATGGTTCTGTTCGGTCCTGCCAGTGTAACCCACAAAGGTGGCACCGTTAAATTCTCACATGGTGCAGGGAGAAGATGCTGTCTGCGTGTATCCCAAATACAATCCACACGCCAACAGTTCAGAAATTCTTATGGGAATTATCAGCAATGCATATGTGCTTGCAGTGTCCCCAGAGTTCATTACATTTGCCTTCAACTTCAGCTAGTAGGAAGGCTAAGGAAAATACCCTCCTGTGTTCAAGTCCATTTCTTTACAGACTAATAAATACCCCTGTTCAAGTCTGAGAATAGTTTCCTTTCGTTCTAGCCAACACATTTGTGTGTTTCCAACACATAAAGTGTTTCAGTTTGTTATTTTTCCTCAAAATAATTAACAAAACCATGGAATGAGCAGTAGACTAATTAGATTGCATAAGTCATTGAGATAGAAACTGTAAACCCACTACAGTCTCAAGAACAAAGGCTAAAAAATGTTTTCTTAAAACACATGTACCTCAGCAAAGGTTAAATGCACACCAATATAAAAAAATCACCTTTAGAATAATGACATTTAAAATGGCCTATCTTAAAAATGAAGGATGCCTTACATTCTACATTACATTTTTCTTTAAGAAGAGTTTCTAAGTAACATTCGCTTCTGGTTGTTCCTAGCATTAGCATTACCAATATACAGGCAATAATTTAGGAATTTCAAGGCAATATTTTCCACCTTGCATATGCAAAGAGTTAATATTTATTAAAAGTATAAGCATGTCCTTTTCATTAAAGGATCACAAATTGCATTAGGTAAAATCCATATACAATATTTACACTCACCCTAACAGCTATACAAATGACATAAATATATTAGATCCTCTGGAGTCTGGTAGGTGCCTGGCTGACTCTGTCCATGCAATCCCCTCTGAACCAGGCTGCTGTGTTGCTGTTAGGGCTGTCTCCTGAAGTTTACTCCCCTCTTGCTCCTGTGTCAACCCACCAGTTTTGGAAACACCCAGCTTTCCAGTGTTGAAGCCCCAAGACAGTGCAGGTGTCAGTTTTATTGTGGAGTTCAATGATGCTGGCTTCCTCCAGCTTCTAAAACAACCCTGGAAGTTCAGACCAGCCCCTTTAATGCTGCGATTTCTGGTGATGCCATTTGAGGTCCTATTTCCAAAACCCCCCAAGAAGCTCAGAAGTCACTGGCCTACTTAGAGGGTGCTGCTAAATAAAACTTTTTGGTTTTAATGATCCATCCCACTTGTGACTGTTTTCCCTCCCACCCTGGGTAGTTAAGCGTGGGGATGTTGCCTTTGCTGCCCGGAGTCAGTCTCCTGATGTGACACCAGCTGGCATAGTAATGAACCTGTGCCTGTGAAAAACTGGGTCACTCCTCACAGCGTGTTCTGCCCGTTCTGCACGGAGCACTTTGTGGTTCGTTGTGTTAACAGCAAGTGTGTGTGCATATCATTAATCACTGGAGCTGCTTTTGATAATATCGGTCCTTTGATCTTAAGCTCCTCATGAGAATTGCATAGTGACACATCTGAACAGAAACGCTGTGTTTAAGCTGCCTGGCTGTGAGGAGGGTCCAGGTTCACACGTTGAGGATCCGCGATGGCGCCTGGAAAACAGCAGAAGGGTTGGGGGAGAACCTGGTCTTCACCTCTGGGATCTAGTGGGGTGAGGGGGAAGAGAAACGTTAGTGTGAGGCAGGGTGCGACTGGCTGGAGAGTTTGAGGGGTCTGTAGTGTGGTGCCCATCTATCTGCTCTCCCCTGTGACATGTCACTACCCGACCAGCCTCAGCCTTCGGCTGGGCATTGGTGAGACTGGCCCCAGTGTACAGGGTGATTCCAGGGCAGGTGTGGTGCTGCGCCACCAAGGATGGGCTTTGTTGTAACCCAGCCCGTGGACCTTGAGGTGATGAGGGATAACCATGGCTGGGCAGTGCTGGGCAGGAGCCACCCTCTGAGAGATAAGGAGCTGCCCTCTTCACAAATCCCCACTGGCACGTACTCTGCAACCAGCACAGCAAATTCAACACTGGACTGGTGCTGGGTTTAAGAGAGAGGAATTACAGTGGTGTGTGTTGGTCCTTAACCTTTTGGAGAATGCTATCCAGGCTCTGCTGCAATGCTTTATGGGGCCACAGGCTGTGTGTGCAGTGAACAGGGGTGCAGATCTGGAGTACCCAAAGGAGAAAAATTGGTTACTGGTGATGTCAGGCTGTGAAACTGCCAGGACTTTGATAGAGATGTAAACTCCTCAAGCCTGGAGGAAAGGTAGAGATAACAGAGGTTGGACTCTCTGATGTCTGTGGAGTCAGAATTTCACCCAATGTGTAGCTGTTGTGGTTGTACTGAATCATGAAGGGCATTCAGATGCTTTTGCCTGCCCTAATGCTTAAAACCCAAAGGATTTGAAACAGGACCAGCCTCAGTTGTGCATCCAGCCCAGGGCACTGGGTGAATCTGGCCATAAACCATGAAAGGGTGGAAAGCTTTTCTGGGGACTGAGTATTCTGATGGCACCATCCAAACAGAGAAAGAAGAGCAACACCACAGGCAAAGACAGTATAGGAAAAGCTATTGATCTGGTTGGTTGTTGTGTTGTCCTGATTTTTCCATTCCTCTGGGGATGCATCTGACACACTAAGGAGCAAGGGGAGTGTCACAAACAGCCTGTGCACAGCTCAGTAGCTGGGGAGAACCAGCAGTGACTCCTACATGGAGGCTGTCAGGACATAACGTAAACCTGGCTCCCACATGTCCAGCAAAGCCATGGGCTTCAGGCAAGAGGGAAAGTCTAAATGGCCAAGTGTAAACCAGGGAGAGTCTGACTTCTGTTTGAACTGGTGGCTCCTCGGCACCATGTTCATCCCAGACTACACCTTTCCCATGCTGCCTGCAAGAGAGGCCATGGTGGTACCCTGGGCCTCCAGGAAATGGGACCTTTGCTTACATGGTCCCGAGTGTGGTGTCCTTGGTGGTGTGTGTTCGTGTGTGATCTCAGCCTTTTCTTTCCCTTCCTTGAGAACTGGGATAGGGGCTCTGAGGGGTTCATCTAGGACCCTCTCCTTTGCATCCTATCTGCCAAATAGGGAGGAACTTCTGCCCCTTCAGGGTCAAAATACAAGGTTGAGGGGTTAAATACCCTCTATCCTCATTGCTGCACCTCAGTAAGCAGCCCAGACTATTCAGATCATGTAGGAAGTTTCCATGAGGTTTGCAAATTCAGTTTTGCCCGAGGTCACTGTCCCACTTCCAGTGGAGCTGGATATACCTATCGAGTGCCTTGTCACAGCAGTGTGCCAGCAATCCTCTGCGGAGGAGGCACTTGGCTCTCTGCTGATTAAACACTTCTGCCTCGTCTCCTCCAAGGCAAAGATTTGCTTTTTACGTGTGGCCTTGGAGTAGCTGCTATTGCCTCCAAGGGCACAGCACACTGTGGTTAGGGAGTTCAGCCCCAGTCCTGTCACTACTTCCCTTGGTGCAGCCTGTGATCGGCTTCTGCGGGTCGTTGTGAAGTGCCGTTCCCTTCCGTGGGCCAATGCACAGAGCAGCTAAACCCAAGCCTCATCGGTGTGCATTTGCCTTCCTCCTGGGGACAAGGAATGTGTGGGGCCCTGCCAGGGGAAACACTGAGTACAGAGAGAACGTTTCCTCCTGGGATTTTCAGTAACGCTCAGATGTATTTCACTAAACAGAAAACTATCTTACACTGGTATAAAGGGGTTGTAAGAACTCGCAGAAAATCCCTGAGAGCTGTGCAGCTTGGCTGCTCACCACAGCTGTATCCTCCATGGTGTTGGTAGCAGGACAGTGTCTGCCCTCACCAGCATGGGGGAGTTTGGTTTGGTTTTCTGTTTGGGTGGGTGCTGTTCCTTAGGCAGCGATCTGCAAATGTCCCCATGCAAACACCCATGTCCATGGTTGATGTTAGCACCAGAGGTTGGATCTCCTGCTACAGCCCTAACGTCAGTGCCCACTGACCACTCTGAGCACATGCAGAGAGGGTTAAACCCATCTGATCCACAGACACACACCTTGTGCGTAAGGTACCCAACCCAGGGAATCGTGGATCTTGAACTTCCCGACTGTCATGCAGTTTAAAATCTTGGTCTCAGGTTGAGTTACGGTAAGTTATGGTATGGCACTCTCTAGCATGTCTCTCTGAAAGCAAGGGATGGCCACATGGGCAGTGATGAAAGAGTGGTCAGTGAGGACATGGCTTTATTCTACACCCACCACACCAATAACAAATGAGGAGTTCCTGATGCGTGCTTTGGGCTTTATGTACATTGACTCTGGGATTTTAAAAAATGTTAATTACCTTAAAATCTGCCTTGTAGCTTGTCTCTTGAACAAAATGGTCTTCTGGGATAATGAAGCCTTGCTTTGTCTTTATAGGCCTGGATGGTTTTGCTCCAGTCCAGGGGCGATACTCTTGCCTGAAATGAGATTGTCAAGAGAGAAGAACCCATAAAACACAATATACTCACAGGCTACTTCTGCCCAGAGTGGTTGCAAAGTCAGAAGGCAAGGCTGGTTACAATCAGCTCATGAGATTGAACTTGTCTAAGGCAAAAGAGCTGAGCCCAGGGGCCTGCCCCTCTCAGACAGACCAGGCTGACAGGTGCAAGGGGGCACAGACTGGGCTAGCTGGCTGCCCCCATTTAACTCTTATTCCTGGAAAAATGTGCCCTCTCCTGGAGGTGTTTGGAGTTTTCCTCCTGGATAGCCAGGGTGACTTTTTGCATGATGGCTCATTGGCCACTTCCAACGTAAAACATCTTGGTGTGGGGCTGTGAGTGCCTCGCCCTCATGTGTGTGGAGGGGGCTGCTGATGTTCCCCTGCTTGGCTTCAGCTCTTTGCCAGCGTGTGCTGGGCTGCACCTCTGTGGCAACTCAGCCTGAAATGCATACGAAGGGAGACAGCATCTCAGCTGGCAGATGCTTCCACTGATGATTTTCCTTCAGATGGGAGTAAGTGTTTTGGCTTTGCCTGATGAGAAGGCGGCACTTGGCTGACTTATTCTTGGAGCAGTGATGTCTGAGAAATGGATGCAGAGACAGCACTGAGAAAGGGGCAGCACGTGTTTGGAGAACACTGAAGAACAGCATGGCAGGGTCTGGCTTAGCTGCTGGCTCCCCTCTGCAGCCTTCCTGCTTCTCTGTACCTCTTCTCACAACCAGGCTTCACGAATGCCCTCTCCATTAGGATGTTCTGGGTGCCACAGTAGCAGCCAGCTGAGCTGGCTGGTTTGCTCTCAGGAGAAGGCAGAAGTCTGGTCTGTTTATGTACGTATCTCTGGCAACTAATTCAAACAGCTTCTTTAGCAAAGGAGAGGTGGCTAACCAAGATGTGACAGTTTCATGTTCATGCCCTGGCATACCTAAATAATAACTGTATTTTACTGGCTCCTCGTACACAGGACCAAGGGGTAAGGCTGAGCCCTGAGCCATGTCCAGGTGAGGGGAATAGCTGTGTGCTCATGTGCCCACCTTACCTTTGCTCACAGCCTTTCTGATTTGCATTTCTCCCAAGCAGGCCATTTGCTATTTTGATGGTAGCTGCAAATTCCTCTTTTAAAAATCTTATTTAAAGGGTGTAAGTGTGGAGTATTATTTTAGAATGTGTAGTTTGGTCTTGATCCTTTTAGTATATTACCAAAATATCTACTGCCTGGTTTATGCTGGATTTCTAAACATAGTCTCAGCCTTAAAATGCTGCCTCTTTTCCCAGTTGGTTTGTAGGTACAGGGTACAACCCTGGACTGTATCTAAGAGAACGGATAGAGATAGAGCATAGACAGTGAAACCAGCAGGCTAACTGAATTAATTCTAAGGAATTAAGTTACTGTTTCTTGACTGAGTGAGCTGCCAGCACTGGCCTCTGGTCAGGGTGATGAGTGTGGGTGCAGGCACCAGGGAATGGGCAGGAGCCCACAGCCAGGGCTGACAGCAGTTTGTCTGAGTGGAGGTGGAGTGAGTTCTTAAATGCTCTCAGTCAGTAACAGTTATTGCTGTATAGAAGAGCTTTCTGTCCATCGGAAAGGAAAGCCAGGCCCCTGTCAGGGCTGTCTATGTGCACTGCAAATCTTGTCTGTAATTGGTTTGCTCTCTGAGCCACCACCTTCTGCCTTCCCTGCACCTTGTTGCTCAGGCTTGTTCAGGCAGCAGGTAAGTGCCCGCACAGCTCCCCTGGTGCTGGTGGCGCAGTTCCTGCTGCTCGGGCACCGCAGGATAAGGAAGCACCTTTGCAGAAAGGTGATTTTGGCCCAGCGATGGCCCAAGGAGACAATCTTTCAGCAGGGATTCCCAGATGTGTGTGAACGCTGAGTTAAATCTGAGCTCTGCCCGGCTGCACAGCCAGAGGGAAGACACAGAGCTACTGGGCAAAATACCAGCAAAATGGTACAAAGCCATCAATTACATCCCAGCTGTTTCCAGGGACTGGAACCTGCTGCCCCATAGACAGGCAGATTGCCTGAAGGATGCTGGTGGCATTCACTGCGAACCATTCACCCCCGTGCCGGCTGGTCCCCCCGCTGCACTGTCCTGTGCTGCAGTGGGGTGTCCCCAGCTCTCAGGGAATGACTGTGCTGCCTGTCTCTGCAGCCAGCTCTGTCTCGCTGCTGTGTAACAGATCATTTGCTGATTTGGCAGGCCCCCAAGCAGAGCCCTTTTTGGATGTCAGGACCCTCGTTTTGGCTGGAAGCCAAACAGTTCTCCTCTAAGCCTGGATAGCCAGAACTATTTTTGAGGCATCTCCATGCAATGAGGAAATGCTCTGCCTGCCCCCTCAGAAACAGAAATGTGAGGGCAGGTACGGTCACGGCTCAGATCCATGGTAGCATTTCTTATCTGGACCCAGTATTTCCTCCTGGGTGAACCCAGGACTCAGGGCCACAGGGAAGGGCCGGGCAAAACACAGCTGACTTATCTGCTTTGGGAGCCAGGGTACTTAAAACAAGAAATGAAAATTATAACCTTTGGTCCAGAAAGTACAGCTAACTAAATTCACTCTGCCACTTATCTTGCAGGACACACACACTGTCATCTCCAGCTGTATGCCCAAGAGTCAGAAGGAACACGAGCCTAAATACCAGTTTGCTGACTTGTTTAAAAATCAGTCATGGAGTCATGAGTCGAGGCAAAATGCAAGAGCTACTCAGAGCCTGGGGAAGAGGAACCACCTCTTTTTAATGTTACTTAGTTCAAGTTGTCAAATGTCCAGATTCAGTGACTTTCTCCCCCCTTGTGCTCCCGGGTGCAACATTTGCTCGAGGAAGCCAATGCATGGGGTCAAGCTCAGCTGGTGCATCACCTCTCCCTCCCATCCCGGTGTCCGACACTGTGGGTGGTGTCTCATCCAAGAACACACATAGCAGTTACTAGCAAGAGACAGTCATCTTTGTCCTTCCTGCTGTACACCCCTCCTCCTCCTCTTGTCCCTAGACAGCAGTTATCAGGTTATCTGGGGCTGCAGGCACCTGAAGTGGAGGGGGAATAGCCTCCAGGCCCATAACTCAGTGTCCAGGCTCTTTAGGTTCCATTTTGTTCTCCATTGTTACAACCTAGAGGTGAGATTTTTGATCTCCACAAATAGAAATGACCCAGTGGTACTTCCAAGTACTAAAGCACTGGGGTTGTGAAAGAAAAAAGACCTCCTGAGTTGTAAGCAAGCTTTAAAATAGTAGAGATCTAAATGGAAGGGCTGCTTGCTGTCTACTGTTGTGTCTATATCTCCAACTTGCTCTAGGAAGGAATAAGCAGCAGCTTTTAGCAGGTGGTTGCCCACTTACTCTGTGGAACTGCTTTGATCACTGGTTTGTTGATGATTTTTTTGCTTTTTCTTGTAATTGGTTAATAGAGCCTGGGGAAAGGCATTTCTCCTGTAACGTGTCAGGATGAGTTATGTGGAGGGGAAGGTTTGGATCCATGCAGTGTGGAGAGTAGGCTGGTGCCTGCTGGGGCAGTTGCACCCCCCAGCAGTGATGGGAAATGGAGCAAGCGAGGCAGTACAGCTGATGTGTGTGCTGGAAACAAAAAAACCATGTTGGGCTGTAATTGCCAGAGTTACTGTGAAGCCCAGGTCTGAAGAGAGCTGTTTCAGAGCTGGTGGTTATGTGCCATCTTCCTCCCTGGGGAAGCAGGACACCTGTCCCGGGGCTGTCACACAGCCTAGGCAAGGGGTCAGGCAGGGGCAATGCTCCCACCAGCTCTCACCACGATTCACTGTGTGGCCTTGCAGACTTCAAGGCATGATTTGGGAATGATGGATTCAGGACTGGTCCTTCTGCTCCTTCCAAACACTGCAGCTCGAGATGCTGGGTACTGTGAGCCACACAGCTGCCGGCCCATGTGCTGCCTCCAGCTCTTCCCACATTTCATGTCCTCCACAAATGTTCTCTGGCTTTGCAGAGAAAGCTGCCTGCAAAATCCTTTTTATTTTACTGACCTAGTGAAAATTTAATCTAGGAAGCTTTTGGTTCCACTGAGACAGAGAGCATTCCCACTGGGGGTGGGGAGGCAGCGGGTGGAAATCCCAACCATGCTGTTTGTAATGTGGGGGCTGCCACTTCCAGCCAGATTTACCTTCAGTATTTAGAACATCCCTTTGCCCTGTAGTACTCCACCACTGCCATCACAGTTGGCACTTCAGTGCCTCATCTTTATGTCATGGTTTGCTTCACGTGGTTAATTATCAGTGGCATTCTGAGCTGCTGCATTACAGTCAAATTTCTCATTTAAGAAACAGAAAAAAGGCTCAGCCTCTCCAGCTCAGTGTAACTCTGAGCCACACTGCCTGAGCTAGCCTGCATTCATTCTTCCACTGCCTTCCTTCCCATACCCAGCATGCCAGAAGGAATTAAGCCACACAGCAAATATTTGTCACATTTCCCCTTCAGAGGGGAAGTTCTGTGTACATTGTGGGGGTCTCTGTTAAGATTTTCTTTTCCAAGTACACACTAGCCCAGACATCTGTTGGGGAAGCCAGACTGGTGCGCGTGGGGCTCGGGTGGAAGATGGTGATAGGATAGGCAGCTGCTTCCCTCTTACCAAAGCTGTGTGAATGGGAGTTTGTGGGTAGATCTTAGGGTCTTGACTTCTGTCATTATCCCATTTCCCATCCTTTCCCCTTTTCCTCTAACTTAACTTTGGGTGTACTTTGAGTGGAGGAAATTCCTCCTACCATTATGCAACAGCTTTGAATCTTCCCCATTTCAGTTCTGCAGCGTATTTGCAGAACAGACATCCTTTCTGGAGCCACTGTTTCCAGCCCCCCTTGCTCTCTTCTCCCATGGCTCTGCCCCCACCCCACCCTCCCTTCCCCCAGCCAGGCTATGCAGTGCACAGTGAGTCTCTGGATCCATCCCAACGCCTGCACCAAGCAAGCTTACTCCTTAAATAGTGTGAAAATCAGGGGCTTCAGTATTAATTTCCCCAAGCAGCAAGATACTTAAGAATGTAAAGATAACTGTAAGCCTTGATTATAAAAGCTTTACTCCTATTATTAAGGATAAGCATGTGTTTAAATATCTTGCTGGATCAAGGATGGAGCTCCTCACACACAGCACTATTAACCCTGCCAGCTCAGGTGTGTGCTGTGATCCCATCCTCTGCTGAACACAAGTGCAGGTATTTTCTCTGTTTTCATCTGCACAGCTCAAATAAGATGCTTTTAAATGTGAAGCAGTCACCACACTTCACCTTGCCCTCCTGCACAAGTGCTATTTGAAGGCAGGTGAACAGTATAGACAGCAAAATAGGGGAAAAGTGTCATTCCCCTTCATTCTGCAGTATCTCCAATCTGGTGGGTAGGGTGTTTCTGCCCCTGGTCACAGTGCATGTGCTTAATACCAGCCCAAGAAGGTGGGAATCCAGTTTGTAGAGAGATCTTCCACCCTGCTATTCCCAAAATCATTAGCAATGGCACATCAGGCCCTTTCCACTTAACAACCTCAGCTCTTTATGCATTTTCTTTTCAACAAAGCAACAAAACAAAATGGCTTGCTCTGGGTGAGCAGGAAACCCTGCTGATCTCAAGGCCCACAGTTTGCTTTACTGCTGTGCCCCTGCCTGCAAACTAGTCGGGTGTTCTCGACTCCCACGCCCACTCAAAACACCCAGGGTGCAGAAACACCAAGTGCAGAGCTCAGGCTCTGCTCGGGGCTGGCATTGTGTGTGTGCAGAAATTCACAGTCACCCTTCCCCAAGTGCTAAGACAAGCAGAGCCAGTGGGTGGGGGGAGAAGAGGCAAAACAATCGCTCACACCTCTGATGCAGTATTTTCAGTCAAAGTGCTTTCCAGAAACTGGCAGGTTACTGAAAAGGAAACTGAGGTCTGAGGTGACCTAAAGAAGTAAAGCTGAGCCTTGAAGAGGCCAGCAGAGAGGTCGCACCCTCATGCCCCTTGCCTTCAAACAAGGTAAGAGGATGACATCCCAAGAACAGAGCCAGCTGGAGACAGATACCTGCTGACGGCACCAGCTTCTCACCCGCTGTGGAAGGGAGCTAAGTAAAGCACTCATTACTTCTAAAATGTCTGTTAAATGCAATCAAGATCTAGTACTATAATTAACTGTGGGCAAATATCTGCTGTGTCAGAAGTGCACAGCACCTGCAACTTACTGCTGCATGGGAGAAGCCACTTGCATGACCCCAAAGGACAACCCTGAGGGAGGTGCAGAGAGGGTGGCTCAGCGCTTCCTTCTGCCTGCTCTAGCATCAGTAAGGTGTAATCTACTGCAACCCTCTGCAGCAGTCCCAGGGATCTTCTCTCAGTTGGAGCACGTCCCATTTTAGCCTTTCAAGTGCAGCTTGTATCGATCTGCCTTGGCCTGTGTGCCTGAGCACCCCCATGTAGCCCAGTTGGGCTTTGAATTCATTCAGACCCTGCAGAACTCCAGCCAAAATCCAGGGACTGGAGACAGGGGCCCCAAAGATCTGGGGACACAGGACAACAGTTTGGCAGGCAGGTAGCTGTGCTGTCCTTCCACCCTTTATACAGAGTAATTCTTTCAAAATTAAAAATATCTTTGCTTCCTTAGAGGTACAGGTATTCTTCCAACTCCCCCCTCCACTTTTATTGTTCTTCTGGCCATAGAAAGTCTCCCCAGAAGTCACTAGGAATGGGGCTGGTCTAGGTCAATGAATCTGGGGGTTTATTTTGTTCTGAGAAATGCCAGGTCAGGCTGACTGGCTGCACTGTTTTGTATGCAGCTGAGTTTCCTTCGGAGCTTAGAGAAAAGTGCAGAGAGAAGATGTAGCAGGAACTTGCAGAATGAAGTCTCATGGGAGCAGCGTGCTGATGCGCCAAAGCACATCACATGGTGCTGAACATGACAGGGGGCTCACCACTACACCCCAGTGCTTCACAGAAACAAACACGCAATAGGCTGGTGTAGAGCCATGCAGGCAAAATCCCTGAAAGAAACAAACCATAAAACCTAAAAGGAACCCAGCATCGTACAGAATCAAGCAAGAAAACCACCACTGCCACTAAAAGCTTGGAGCGGACCATGCATCAATGCCAACTTCTCTGCACTGTCCTCTTCAAGCCAGTCTTTCCCTCCCTTTGAGATCTTTTCTCTTTCACGTTAAGCAAGCCCAGTCAGCTGCTGAGACCTGACAAAGTCACAAAACACAGCTGGAGGCTGCTGATGGCACTGTCCACACTGCAGGAGCCAATCTTACAGGCAAGAGCCTGGCACAGCGTGCCTGACCTGGCCGGGTGCAGAGCCTGCAGCACACAGGGCTCAAACGGTGCATTTCTTGTGAGAGCAGACACAGCTCCCTCGCACGCAGCCTGGTCCTCAGAGCCACCCTACCTGCTCGCAGGGCTGAGCCACAGGGAAGGGATGGTGTTCCTGCAACAGCAGAAAAGGGGAATGTCCCCAAGATTCTCCTCAGAAATGAAATGAGAGTGTCTAACCAAAAATGTGTGTACTTTCCACAGCTTTGCTCCTCTAACCTGCTGTGGTCCCTGCCTGTGTGTCTCTGAGCAGGACACCCTCTCCCTTTTTTGAAACCCTCTAAAGGTTATTATGTAGTTCACACCCAACTCCTCCTCCGGACCCAGCACCCTCCAGCTGTAACAGTAACCCAGTAACAGCAATCCCCCTTGCTCTGTCTCCACCACAGCTGATCTGTGTTTGCCTGCTTCCCCAGCTGCCTCCTCACCTGCGGGCGGGCACAGCCTACAAAAAGCAGGGCAGATGCCTGCTGCTGGAGGATAGGGAAGCTGTGTGTAGTCACTAAGGTCCTTCTTGTCTTTGTTAGGAAGATGAAGAACACCAATGCTTCATGGTGCTGTTTGGCTGGTGCCTGAAGATGAGACCTGTTTGCAGACTGCAGTGCTGCTGGAAAGCAATGAGGAGGTAAGAAGGACTGAACTGCAGTGGTGGTAGTGGAAACCGTCTCAGGTTGTGGGTGCTCAGCTTGCAAAGGGTGGGTGTGCTGCGGGTTGCCCCTTCCCTGCCTCAGACCAGTGGAGCACTCCTGAGTCTTTGGAGTGACTGAAACTACCAAACAGGAGCCCAGTGTCCCAGGTGTAACTGAAAATGTGTGTGAGTAACTCTGCTGAGTACCAACCACTCTGCTCCTGCTTAGTCTTTTTTTTTTTTGTTAAAAAACAAACAAACAACAAATCCTAAACAAAATACCCCCTTGCAACTTGCAAAGTTATTGTGAAGTTTCCTCCTGCTTCTTGTTGTGGTTCCTGTGGCTTTTCTAGGGTGTGCTTGGGGGTATGGGGCTTTCTGAAATTTGCAGTGTTGTACTGGGTGATAATTCAAAGAAGCTATGGAAACTACTAGAATAAGAGCAGTGGGAATTACTAGAATAAGAGCAGTATTCCCAAGGTGGCTTGACTTGGGTAGCCCTGTCTGCCTTAGTGTAGCCTTCAAAGAGTTTAAAGGTGTTATGTTAGAGCTCTACCCTGGTGTGGCTGCCCTGGCTGCTGCCTCCATCCTCGCCCTGCACTGCTCCTCCCATCAGCTGTGAGGAGGCCCTTGAGCACCTTGAAGCCTTCTCTTCATAGCATTTGTTCTGGTGTGTGTGTTGGTATGTCACCCCATCCAGTCCTTTGTTGCGTGATCTGTAAACCTCTTGCTCTTCCATGGCTGTGTTTGAGAGACCTGTGTAAGGACTGACCAGTCAGAGAGATGAAGGGTGCGAGAAGTGACTCTGAGTGCTATCACAGAATCATTATGGTTGGAAGGGACCTCCAGGGTCATCAAGTCCAACCTTTATCCCATCCTAGCACAATGGTGGGGAAGGTGCAGCTCTAATGCAGGCTTGTGCTGCCTTCCTGTTCCTGGGGAAGTGGGGGTGGCTTCAACAACAACAACGTGGAGATGAATGTGTTTCCAAAGGATGAACCTTGCTAGTCTTGTTCTAGGCAGGTTTCTCGAAAATAATTCCTGCACTGCTTTGAAATTTAAGTGCTTTTCTTCAAAAATAACAATCACTCTGATTTTCCTGTGAGATGTGGCAAAGGATGAAATAGCACATAAATTCTAGTACTGCAGTTATCCCTGCCAGAGCCCATGTGTTAACTGCAGAGTCTGAGGGGGGGACTGGGATGAGAAATATACTCTCCCCTGCAGGACTGTAATCCTTCCCAGGGCCCCCAGTGTGTTTGTCTTACAAGCACAGTGGTAAATAATCTAATGAATTGCAGTGGTGAAATGGCTCCTAGGTACATGATAGATAATAAGTGTATAAATGCTTGAGAGACTACCTGAATAAAAATAATTACCCTGTTAATATACCTCGTAGGTATGTTAAAACCTGCCAAACATCATTAGGAGGGAGTGTGTGGTAACAATGTGAAATGGGTGTGATATTCAACCGTGGCCACATAGGAGCTGGAATCCCCTCTCCTCCCGTGGTGGATGTCAGTGGGAACAAGGGCTGAATTTCTGTGCATCCTGCCCGACTGCTTGTCCCAGGAATGTCTGTAATCTGTCACACTGCTCACAGGGAGGGGAAGGCATCAGTAACGGAAAAGTCACTTGATCACTTTTAAAGGCTCTTGGAGAAAGGTGGTTTGTGACAATTTTCCCATCACCTTGCTGGCAGATTTGGGGGATATATGCCCTGTGTCTCCACGTCTATCTTAACCTTAGAGGCAGTCATTGGGCTCAACGTAAAGGTGGCATTCCAGGAGTTGTAAAGGGAAGATGATGATGGCAGGGACACAGACTCGGTGCGACCGAGTGGGGACGGGGTCCAGGACAGCTCCAGCGGCCCCGTGTCCCCCAGCACTGCTGCTCTGGGGGTGGCAGCGCGGGTCCCACCCCGGCTCGCCCCCTCCCGCGGCCCCGCAGCGGCTCGGGCGGGCAGAGCGGCCCCGGGGCGGGCTCTGCCGCAGCGGCACCCGAGCGGT
>VZRW01010595.1:1184460-1197876 GCA_013398125.1 Aegotheles bennettii | reverse complement strand
GCCGCCTCTGCCCGCCGGGGCTCCCGAGCGCTGCCCGCTCGCCCTCCGGCCCGGGGGATGCCCGCTGCGCTGCCGGGACGCTCCGCAGCATTCCCGGGGGCGGGCACGGGCCGGGCGGGGGCTGCCGGGTTGCGTTGCCGGGCAGCGGGAACCGTCTGTGAGCGGGGGGAGCGCTTGTGGAGAAACGTGGTGGCTTATAAATGAGTGATCTGGGTGAGAAATGAACATCGCGACACTGCTATTTCCCATCGCTGTGTGCAAGAGCCCCCTCGCTTAACACCCCCCACCCCCCCCCATTTACATCGTTTAACCCCTTCGCTTCCGAACCGCTGCCTATTGACCAAAATCTAAGCGTCTGTGGCATATTTAATACACCATCAGCATCACTTGCTGTTCTCCAGCGGCTGGACCGCAGCTTTCCCTTGGACATCCCTGTTCAAGCAGTCCTGGCACAGCCCGCTGAAGCTGATGGAATTACAGCAGGGATGAGTCCGGCTTTTGGAACTTGACATCTTATGTAATAGGTGGCTATGGGCCATGATGCTCCTCCACAATTCCCCATTCAGTGGGCTGGGACAGCTGGATCTCCTAGCGGGTCACCGAATTATGAAATACAAGGCTGTAAAAGTGAAGCATGCAGATAAACCGAGATGCCACCTATTAGAAAATCATCTGTTTAAAGGCTATCTCGACAGGTACCTCACTGTAGAATGTAGTAATCTAGTTACAGGTGGTGATCTGATAAGACCTAATGAGAAATTAATTACACTGTGGAATCTGAAAAGCTGAGATTTACTGCCTTGTTTCAGCTGAGCAGTCTGTATCTGTAGCGTTTCAGCACCTCAGCCTTGTCTAGATTTTGTCCTGCTTCTGATGGGAAGGGGGGGCTAGAAAAGTGGGTATGGAGCGAGGCAGAACCTCTCCTTGAATGCTTGGCCTCTTTGAAACACAGTTACCACGGGATAGAAAGGAATTCCTTTGTAGATGCTACTGTTGTCCTAAATATTAATTTGACACTTGCTGGTGCTACTGGCAGTTTTGATTTCAGCCCCTCCCACTCTGCCCCACACATTTCAGCTAGGGCAAGGACACTTGGAAATTTCAAGTAGCAACATTTTGGTCCCACACAGAAGTTTTGACACAGTGACACATGGGATATTGGATGCTGCATTTCATTTGTTGCCTGAAAGACCCTCGGTCATAATTTTACTTTTAGGATCATGCAAGGGAGATGTTTCTTAATTTTCTGCTGCTCTTCTTATCTAGAACTACTGTGCTCTCTGTAGTAATTCTTGAAAATCAATCATATTTGGGTGAAATGTAGAGCACTTTACCCTGGTAAAGTGAAATTGATTTTAGAGTCATGGGAGAAAACAACGTGTCCGCTTTATCATCTGTTATCCCTGGCACAGTACAAATGATGCTCTGATCCTTGTTCCCAGGCCTGACTTAGCAGAATACGTTGGAGAATAAATCGGATGTCTCTGCTCTCCCTGTGCCTGCCACTTCCTGGTACTGAGTCCAGCTCTGGCACTGTGCAGCTCGGAGCACACCTATGGCAGCAGGGAGTGCTCTGAGCAGCTGTCTATCATCTTGTGTAGGCTATCTCAGACAGGGAAACCAGAAGAAGCTGGATGAGATTAAAAAGTTGTCTGCATTTAGAAGAGATTTATCATGATTAAAAGCTGGGGGGGGGGAGAGGAAATACTGTAACAATGAGACAAAGGCAAGCCATCAAATCAGACAGCAAAACAGCTGCTGCTGCTGGGAATGGGGGCAGAAAGCTCAGCTTGTTCTCATACTAAAATGAAATGTCAAGAGTAGATCACTGCACTGAAGCAAAATATTCCTTCAGCGTGGAAAGGCCACAGCAGACTTTCCTAAAGCCACTGAAAAGGGGTGAGGGATTGTGTCTCTGCATGATTAACTGTGACTTCATACTTACTGCTGCTTTCCTACACAACCCCTGGCTGCTGTCTCGGCCAAGCGTCCATATGATTACCACACTGTATTTTTATTGATGACTATAAGCTCTTGGCAAAGGGGGATAAGAGTCTCACCGTGTGGTTAGTTTTCTTTTAGGTGGTTGGTTGTTTTTGTTGCTGGGTTTTCTGGGTTTGAGGGGTTTTTTTTGTAGTGTGGTTTTTTTCATTCTTCTAATTTCTTTGCCATTCAACGGTGTGACTGAATACTGAGGTACTGGCATGTACTGATGCAAAGTTTTGCAAGAAGGGCATTTGCTTGCCAGGAAGGTCTCTTAGTGAGCTGTCATAACTCCAGGCTGTTGTCTGAGTATTGACTTTCCTATTGCACTCTGAAAGCTGTTTTGGACCAGAGGAGATAGTTTACCCTTGGCAGACAGTGCTGCATGAAGGCTCAGGTGCAAAACATGAAAACCACTACTTGGCCATGTGAATGTTCTTATACAACCTTACATGTTAAATACCTCTAGGGGTTCTACAAATTCAGAGCCACTGGCTCTCAAACCAGAGCCACTGACTAAAGACACTGATGTCCAAACCTCTCCGGCAGTTTTTCAGGTGCTTGGAGTCCCTGCAACTCTGAGCATCCAGCCAAAGTGCAGGCATCATTTGTATTCAATTTATTACAACCGTTGCCATTTAGCATTGTGTTGCTTATCCCTACAGAAATGTGTTTTTTGCAAGGTGCTGTTGTGAAGTAGAAAGGCACAAGTTGCTTCTTGCAGATGCATTGTGTTCTTTGGCAAGTCAGTTCAGCTGGAATCCCTCATTCAGCCTACAGGGTTTGAACCCACCAGCTCGTATCTGGACAGACTCCTCAGCCCTTTGGAAAGGGTTTGTTACTCATCCTTGCAGGACAGGCACAGAGCAGCAGCATACCCAAACCCCCATTTTTTGTTTTTATTTGTGTAATAGGAACATGGTCATGGCACCACACTCAGGTTTACTTTAGCAGTTACTCCTGGTTATGGTGTTGCTGATCTTGGACACCTCATCTATCTTTGTTGAAACTGCATATTTTTCTGGAACTGGGACATTCTGAACCAAATGTTACTGTTTTAAAATTCTTAGAAAAGCCTTAAAGGAAACTAAAAAAAAAAACGTGCTGTATTGCTAAAGTAAAACAAAGACTAATGCAGTGAAAGAATATAGAAAGCAGTAACTCATGGTGAAACATCCAAAAACCACAGTATTACCACTGACATAACTATGAAAGGTATCAGTGTAGTAAATTCTAACAAGTTGTGACAACATCTTGGAAGTGGATAGACGTGAAATGAAAAACACAGGTTGAATGAGCCACAGCTGACAAATAAAGCTGGACCATTAACCAGGAAGCCAGCTCTGGCAAACAATCCAGCATTGTTTCATGTATTTCAAGTTTAAGATCAAAAGAGACCCTTGGCTCATCTCATTTCATCTTTTCAACACTACAGACCACTGAACTTCACCACATTAGCCTTATGTTGAGTCCAACCTGTAAAGTGGGCCTTCTAGGAAAGCACTTACTGTTGTTTGGTTGACATTAGGAAGTTGCGTGATCCATCAACTTCCTCAGTTTTAAAAACATTTACCTTCCTAAATATCAATCAGTTATTCCCCATTTTGAAGTTTTCTGGACAGAGCTTTCGATCACTTAATTGGAAAGCTTTTCTTATTTCTCCTTTAAAAAAATGTAATGCAGACTGTTACCTCAGAAAGCAATAGGATAAAAACCTTTATTGTTCCACGTTCATCTTCTATTGATGTGCATTTTTGCAACTACAGTTGCAAAACATTAGAAACGAATGTTGCATACATTAGAAACTCCAGCTCCTCAGAGGCTTAATGTGAAGTAGCAAAAAACCTCCAAAACCAATTCAATCCTCTGTCTTCAAGTAATATACCACTTGGGCACAAGGAATCTCTAGGATTAGAATCAGTTAGTTCTTCCACCTCCTCCCTTTCCTGTGTTCTTTGTCCTCATTTCATGCCAAGCTTTCACCAGTGGTTCTCTGTTCTTCCATATGAGCTCGTGGCCGTAAGTCACATACCACCTGAGAGAGAAAACACTAGTTAGAACTAGCTGCAGCTTTTCTCTGTATCCGAGGAACAGGCTGATCACTAAAATCAACTAACTCAAATGCCTAGTGTAGGAGACAGGATGAACTGAGGCAGAAAGAACAACATTCTCGGAAAATGGCAGTGGCAGGTAAGCCACTTGTTCTCTTGACTCCTAACAGTTAGCTTCTTTGTGTTCTTGCTTGTCTCAGTCCTGAAAATGAATGGTTTTCATGCCTTTAATTTCACGCTCTCACAATTTCTACTTAAAAACTACTTCCATTTAAGAGGCTGTTAAAGCAGTACCATTGCTTGTGCTAAACCTTAGTGATACCACCGAGCATTTTTCTCATCTGTAAATACAACTGTCCCATAATGAACAGCCACATTCCACTCAAAGTGAATCTTCTTCCATAAACATATCAATGAAGATTTAACCTATCAAAGTGTTCTAGCTTAACTTATATTCATAGTCCTATATATGTTGATGTATATCAGCATAAGCAAGGGAGGATAGGGTGAAGAGGAGAGGCTGAAGGGGAAGCAACTGCATGGAAATAGACTGGAGGTTCTCCCACAAGCCTAACTTCACACCTGAGTCCTGAATAACAAAAGCACTTTCCTATGAGTCATCAGCCAGTGCTAGGCAAACTGGCCATTCCTTTAAATCATACAGCTGCTTTCTGAAGCAGGAAAATTGTGAGGCAATGTATAGGTAATACTTTGTTCACTCTACACATGTCCTAAATAGAGGCCCTGTTGTAGGATGAAGTGACCAAAATTATCACAGAGTACAACATATAGGCAGAACACACGCAGGTGAGGAAGGTGAGGTATTTGTCAAGACAACTTTTACTGCAACTGCTATCCTCTTTTAACAGTATGTGACTCTGTTATAATGAACAAGCTAATACAGATACATCATGGCAGAAAGTAGTTACGAATCAGCAAGGCTACATTGAGTGCATTTGTGATGCCAGAGAAGGGAAGAAAAGGAGACTGTGCAGTACAGAACTTGCCGCCACCAACGCCAAGAAATGGCAAAGAAAGGCAAATCAACTCCTAGTCCAAAACAGAATTGTCCTCCACTTGTTCTTTGTCTGGCCTAGTTAAATCTCAGGTAGGTTTTTAAAATGCTTACATAAAATGTTTAAAAACACTCTTAGCAATAAGTGTGTAAATTAAGATAACATTGCAATCAGGTAGAAGGGGAAACATTAGGTAACATAGTTCAAACATGGAACAGTGCAGAACTGTTGCCTATAAACTGGTTTCTAGTAGTTCTTCCCAATTAGGAAGAGACACAAAAACAATGCAGCAATGCTAAGAGCAGTACAGGCTGTTCAAAAGAATTTGGCCTGAGCTTATGCTAACTCTGTAGCTCTCTAAATTGGCAATTAGAGGAAAAACACAGATTTTCCTAACTATCTAATTCTAAAGTTATTTTAATTTGTCCATGCTGTTTTGTGAGAATCTTTTCTGCCTTGTGACTCTCCTCAATGTGCTGCGGAGGGCAGGACAGAGACAGCCACCCAGGCTATGGTGACAGGACAATCTGACATCCAATCTATCATTCTAAGGTAGTTCAGCTCAATTTCTTTCTGTTCTAAGCATCTGTTAACAGTATTTTCTACATAATTTTATAGCACTACAAGGATAACAGTGAGTTGTCTTCAATGCTACTTAGGACAATTTTCCAAAGTTCAGAAATAAAAGGAAGCAAAGAGGAAAAAAAATAGGATGGATTTAAATATGAAACAAATAGAAGTTAGTAAATACATACTTACATTCCAAAGAGAGCTCCCCCAAGATGTGCAGCATGGTCAAAAAGTCTCCAGCCTAGAGCAAGCCCTGCAGTGTCAAATGCAATTATGGCTTTTAAAGCCTGGAAAGGAACAGAACATGGAATGGACAGGATCAGTTACAGCACATAATGGCCACTGATGAAAAGTTTCATATTCTGGCACAGAGCAAAACTTTTGGAGCAAAAAAATCCCATAAATCTTACATCAAAGCGAACACTGTAAAAAAAAAAATAAATTAAACCAGACTCTGTCCCTAGTTGTACTCTGCTGTCAAAACACAGACATGAACAGCTACAGAATAGTGCCAGGTAGGAATGTGTCCTTTTCAGATGTCTCTTCCTATCTTCATTTATAATGATACACATACTTTTCAAAACTCGGGTCATAAAAAAAGGTTACTTGAAAGTGTACATGCTATAAAAGACATGAAATGTTATAGTTCACTAATTCTGACATAGCTTAGAGTTATGTGTCCAACCAGACACAACCCTCTAAGTGAAGAGAATGTGTTGGGCAGCAAAGTGTTTTAAAAGTAGGAAATTCAAAGGTACTCACGCTTCCTGCTGTAAATGTGAACATTGGAAGAAATATGATAGCTAGTTTTGCTTCTGGCATTTTTGTACACACGGCTGCAAGGACAGTCATTATAGCTCCTGACTGTAAATACATTAAAATACATGAAAGTAAGCAGAGTTGTTATGTAAGGGAAAACTTGTTTTTCTGTGTGTGAACCCATTTTCCTTTTGGCTTTTATTTTCGAACACAACACTGCAGTAGACCTCAAAGTACAAGGCACCACAGCAAAGTTCAGAAGAAAAATAAAACAAGGCACCATTATTTAATTTCAGCATCTGAAGTTACAAATACTGGAAAAAAATATCCCTCAGATGCTCTTATATAACTAAGAATTAATCACCATGATTTTTAAGATAAGAATTTATGTTGATGCTTTTTTATTTCCCCAGTAAACCCTAGAAATCTAACATCTATTAATATAACACGGACATCTCAGATGAAGGGAACCATTCTGAAGCTTGTACCAAAACAAGGAAAGTAACAGATGGACAGGAACAAGAAACCTTTTGTCAATGAAACAAGCAATTCCCTGGTCTGTACTAAATTGACCATGGGCTTTTGTATCCATGAAATATCTCAATGGAAAGGCTGTGAATACAGCAAGCTAATACAACAAGTGGCAATTTCAGCAAGTTCAGATCAACAAGACTAATGGAAAGTAATTTGCTCCAGATATAGTTTACTCACGAGATATAAAGGGACAACACACAGCACTACCAAAAATTCTAACTTGGGGACTGCTGAACAGATTTTTCCATTCCAATTGAGAAATAAGAATCTGACTTTTGGCTTTTATCAAAATTATTTCATAAAGTCAATTAAGAAGCCTTTAAAATTTGATAAACAGTTAAGTCATAGCCTAAAACTTACAGCAAATTAAGTGTTTTAAAACATTCTACTAAAAATACTCGTAAAGAACAGAAAACTACAATCCCTCCTTAGCCTGCCTCCCATCTTTCATAGTGTGAGACTTCTGGCAGGAGTGCTGCCCTTTCTGCACAGCATGTCCTATAACTTCCAACAGTATCACATGCTGATTTCATTTGTCTGATTACATTATCCCTTTCCAAAGTCTCCTATTTTCAATTAGAGAAGACTGTGATACACAATTATGCAATAACACTTATGAAACATTACAGAACTGAACTATCTGCTCAGTAACAAGAGGTACTGCTGCTAAGTACTCATTTACAAGCTATTAGCATTAAATGGCATTCATTCTGGGCTGCTGCCACAAGAGTTAACATATTTGAAGAACAGCCAAGTTCTTACACAGGAATCACTGCCTGGCTACTTGGTTTTGGTAAACTTTCCTAGCTTCCACTATCCCAAATATATTCTTGGTTTTTAAGCAGGTTAAAGAATACAGCAGGGTTTGAAAATGGCTTCAGAGATCATTATAAGGTCTCTCATATTGTGAGATACTTACAGCTCCAAGGGATGGTTCAAACCTTCCAGTGGCCATTTTAGCAACATAACTGACAAAAGTGGAGATAACCCCTAGAAAAGAAATATTACTGTTGGAAACAATGCCAGCAATGCAGACCAGCATCAGAAATTACACCAATGTTATCTGTACAGCTTCCCAAATAACTTAGCGTAGGTGGTGTGGTTTGGGTTTCTAGGTTTTGTTCTTTTTTGGAGGGGGGTGACTGTTTTAACTTGAATCAGCCTTGATCTTTCCCAACGAAACTCCCATAAGGCTGTATTAAGAGCTATTTTATTTTAGTGGCTAAGTATGCCTTAAAACCAGATACTTGTATTGTCATGATGCTTTGAAGCCAAATATCCTAAACCCACCAGAGTTCTGTATGACAGCAAGTGAGTACTGTGGTTAGCACAGAGCAGTGCGTGGGACTGAATGATGGCCATCTGTCATCACACATCTATTAACCACGCACACACTCTACTTGCATGAATATATATTTATATTTCTTTAAGTGTTGTAAATACATATATATTTAACATTACCAGCAGAAAGATACACTGCAACGAACTGCTCACATCCCAGAAGAGAGACAATGCTGCTGGAAAAACTCCATAAAACATACATATTTG
Organism: Aegotheles bennettii; assembly: GCA_013398125.1. Taxonomy (NCBI): domain Eukaryota; kingdom Metazoa; phylum Chordata; class Aves; order Caprimulgiformes; family Aegothelidae; genus Aegotheles; species Aegotheles bennettii. The sequence continues at coordinate 1,189,415 of VZRW01010595.1, read as the reverse complement.
CTGCCATGTGGAATAGAGAGAAGTGACTGAATGTAGAGAGCAGCATGGGAGAACAGAGGGCTCCTACAAAAGAGAAAAACAATGAAAAAAAAAAAAGTCAGTGTTTTAAATTGCTTCAACTTACATGTCATGCAGACCAGAAATTTATCAAGACATCCTATCAGCTAATTATGCTTAGAATTCTCAAATACAAGCTATATAATAATCCTGTAAGTGTAAAAAATTCCATGTAATACCTTTTGAAAGATAGAACATATACCCCAGAGATGTGCAAGCTGTACAAACAACTACTTTAGATTAATTACCTACTGTGGAATGCTTCATATAAAACATTTATCTTACAACATGTCTCCCATGCTTTGGAAAAAAGATTTCATTTATATATGTGTATGGTGAAAGATTTTTAATATAATATATGAGCATCTATATAAAATTATTTTGCTACAGAGATGGACTCAAATNATGCTTTGGAAAAAAGATTTCATTATAATGAAATACTCAAACACTTGTTTTCTTATCAGAAAGCTACTAGCTCTCCTCACTGAAACAGCAGCATTGAAAATGCCAAGGCACCAATTAGCAGGTTTACAGGTCAACACTATTTAAACCAGGAGTGTTTGGGGTGACTAATGCTCAAATCTGGGTAACAGCCATCTTTAGCTTTGGAGTGAGTTTGGCAAACTGGTTGAGTTTCCACGTTTTCAGCAGGAATCAAGAGGTCAACAGAAAGTACTCTCCTAACACGTTGGTCTCATCCTTTTAATTTTTTCCTCTGTTGTAGAAATGAAAACTAACTGTTCTGCCGTTAAACCCTAGTAACTTGCTTCCCTAACTTAACCTCTTCAGAACATTTCACACACAGTGAAAGCCAAGTTTTTTTGTGTTTTGTTGTCTTTCTTTTTTTAATGTGACCCAAAGAAGCTCTGAAAAGGGAGTGGAACATCTCCCTTATGAGGAAAGGCTGAGGGAGCTGGGTCTCTTTAGCTTGGAGAAAAGGAGACTGAGGAGTGACCTCATCCATGGTTACAAATATGTAAAGGGTGAGGGTCAGGACGATGGAGCCAAGCTTTTTACAGTGATGACCAATGATAGGACAAGGGGCAATGGTTGGAAACTGGAGCATAGGAGGTTCCATGTGAATATCAGGAAGAACTTCTTTACTGTGAGAGTGCCAGAGCACTGGAACAGGCTGCCCAGAGAGGATGTGGAGGCTCCTTAGCTGGAGACATTCAAACCCCGCCTGGATGCATTCCTGTGTGATGGACTCTAGGTGACCCTGCTCTGGCAGGGGGGGTGGACTGGATGATCTTTTGAGGTCCCTTCCAACCCCTAGGATTCTGGGATTCTGTGAAACAAGGACTTCGTACATAACATACAGGCTAATGCTGCACCCCACCGAATGCAGTAAAAGGCCACGCAGCAGGTAACAGTTTTGACATCACAGTATTTAGAAAAGCCACCAGTGAGGGTTTTTTTCTTAATCCATTACTTCTAAATTTTTTCCCCTAGAAGTGATTTCTGCCTAGACAAAATTATGTATTTGGGCATGGCTGAGGTGGCCTGTGGGTGACAGAGCTGCAGTTAAGCTATACGCCATGCAAAGCTTCTGCAGTATGATCAGAGGTTTTATTACATCCCCCAAATTACTGTTCACTTACTGGAGGATGGATCTGAGGTGAAATATGTAAACATAATCCGTCGCATACCAGGCAGCCTCCATAAACAGAACACAAAGACATTTGCAGCTATAATACCTATTAAGAGGAAAAAAACAGTATAAAAGCAAATTACGAATGTAACGCACCATAATGCTTACTGTAAACAAGCACTGAAAAGTAAGCTTACAAGAATCATACTTTTTCTTCACTATTTCATAAAAAACAGCATCCACTGACTTTGTAAGTTTAGAAAAAAAATACTGAAAGTTGTATTTATGTAGTGTCTTTCAGAAATATGACACTTAATTGCAACTGTTTTAACATACGGAATAGGAATTTTATTAATGCATACAAAAAATAGCTTGTGAGAAGGAAGTGCATCAGGAGTAGTGTGTTGTGCAGGTGTAAGTTTACACATGCTTTGTGCCTAACAATCTAAATGTGGTATGAAAGCCATCTGTTTTAACATACTGTACCTGTTTGCCATACTTCTCTTCCTGTGAATGTCTAATACTTGTAAGGTAACACAAACCTGTCACAGTCCGTTGACCCTCAGTCAGGCTATTCCACCAGCTGTTAACCTGAAATGGAACCATTGTACATCAGTGCCACTGCAGAGTGTTCACAATTTCAGAAAGTCACACAAGGTTCTACCCCTTTAAGAATGGAAAGCATCTATTGGAAATTTGAGTACATCAGTTTCAAACTTCATTTTGAATTGGTTTAGCTTTTCAAGTTGGCATTTCTTTACATAAGAATAGTTATCTGTCCTCCTTTTCATAAAATATCCCAACCAAGTTGAGTTTCTTCAAAAAGAATGAGGTTTAGGATTCTGGCACGACTCCGTGAAATTTCACACGACTCCGTACTCTGCTTGTACTAGGCAAGATCTAGCCCATAATGCTTCCTTTAGCAGATTAGCCAAAGTCAGCATAAACCCTGCCTTGACTAAGCCTCACCCTAATGCTGTCTAACATCGTCACACCACCCACCTTTGGGAGATTCCACTTTTGTGCCAGGGTCACTGTTGCAGAGGTGGCTCACAAGATGTGGAATCCATTCCCCCTTGCGTCCAGCTCACCCAGCCCTCCTCCAAGTTTAAAACCCCTGAAAAAGTTTATTTTGAGCGCAGTCAGCCCACAGACAAATTCCACCCCCCTTTCTCTTCCTCAGCTTTCAGAATCATTTCGGACAAATATTTTATTGATAACTCAATCACCTTCCAACCATGGTGATGGGGATAACGTCATAAAAATGATCTACAGGTTGGAGGCAGGGGGAATGATGCTGTATAAAACAAGTCATTCACTATTTGATATCAAAGTAACAACTTCATTGTATTTTTTTTGTTTAGTTCTCTGGCACAGAATACAGATACCAGAGTTTCCCCTGAAGTTCTCTAGTACAAGAACCCTAAACCCCATGATTTTCCCAAAATACAAGAAGCACATGCTGCCAGAAGCTACTGGGGGTCCTGAACTTTTAGAAATAGAATCTACCAGTTTAAGGTGGGGATTAGGAGTTCAATTCTATTAACGAGAGGGCAGTTTTGTTTTATTTTTCCATATAGTTAATCACCAGATCTTCCCCTTCAGGTTTTGTAGGAAAACAAAAGTACAAAACCAAAAATATTTAAAATATTAGGTGGCAATCATAACTTCACCTGCAGTTCATATACACCAAATGTGAAAGCATGCTGTACTCTGCCTAGCCAGGATAAAGTTAATTTTCTTTATAGCAGCTGGTGCTGTGTTTTAGATTTTTGACCAGAACAGTACTGGTAATGCACTAATGTTCTCATTTTTGCTGGAGAGTGCTTGAAAAGCATCAAGCCCTTTTCTGTTTCTCACTCTGCTCCCCTGCAGTGAATATACTGAGACTGTGCAAGAGGCTGGGAGGGGACACAACTGGGCAGATGGCCTGAACTAACCAGAGATTTTCCCTACCCTATAACGTGTTCAGCAAGAAAAGGAGATGTGAGGATTTTAGGAGCAGGTGTGGTGCTTAGCTGCCCACCAGGGTTAGCCCACAATACATGCCCGTTCCAAAGGAAGTACTGCAGTGCACACAACACACGTTACAAAACTGGCTTCTGTGTTCTACCCAGGACCCTGTGCTCCTCCAGCTCCACACACAGCCCTGCTTCCCTCGGACAAGCAGGCCTGAAATCAAGCCTGATCTACCACAAGCCACAGCAGTAACCTTGAAACAAACGTGAAACATACATGTTTAGTTTTATATACACTTAATTGAAAAATGACTGACGCTTTCAGGATGTCAATTACATTTATAACAAGTCTTGCCCTACTTATGCTGTTCTTACTTCCCAAACTCCAAAGTGTTTGCATGGAAATGTCACCTCTCATGAAGACAAAAAGCCCTCCAAACCCTCATGTTTGTGAGGTACAGCTTGAAAATACAAATGCACTTCAGAAGCCAGATCATTAACAAATTTTATGCTTAAGGTTCAGAATTTAAGCTAGCTCTGTCCTCTTTGGGAGCTGATGTTCACTTTTGAGAACACCAAGAGCACGAACAGACTCTTTCCACAGTGAAAAAGTAAAAGATATGTAGTTCAGATATACAAACTACTACTAGTAGTGATCTCTCCTCCCTGCGTTTCAGGGTGAAGGTGTTATTTCAGTCCAGGCCAGCTTTTGCAGTGATATTGTGAGCTACGGTTTTCTATAATTTTATCCATTTTTCTTGTAAGGAAATGTATCTGCTGCAGTTTGCTGAGAACCTGTTATTTCTTTGAGTTAAAAATTGGGATAAACAGGACCAGTATCTGTTGTACAAGTGGTGTGCCAGAGGAAACACGTGGTCGTGTTTTATGCTCCCACAGGGATACCCTGTGTGTGACACAGGGCCCGGCTCTGTGTACCTGCTTTCTGAAGTCCCCCCTCTTCTGCGGCCGTATTTTGTCCAACCAGTCTGCTCGGGCTTCCTCAAAGTAGGTCTGGACCCGGGACTTGAGCGACTCGTACTGCCAGATGGCGGCCGACCCGAAGGCAGAGCCTGTGAACTGGGTGACAGCGGGTGAGGGTGGTGAGAGCCTGGCCCAGGGTGCCCAGAGAAGCTGTGGCTGCCCCTGCCTGGCAGTGCCCAAGGCCAGGCTGGATGGGGCTGGGAGCAGCCTGGGCTGGTGGGGGTGTCCTTGCCCACGGCAGGGGGTGGCGCTGGGTGAGCTTTGAGGTCCCTTCTGACCCAAACCAGCCTGGGACAGCCAAAGCGCCCCGAGTGCGGCCCCTGCGCGGCTGGGCAAGCCCCGGCTCCCGCTCCCCGCCGCTCCCAGCT